>JAWZYU010001599.1:0-18000 GCA_038380435.1 Ryuthela nishihirai
AAATTATTAAATTATTTGAATTTTTGGCTCTGTCAAATTCGGGCGGGTTCGTGCTCCAAAAAATGACTTCGAACTCCTCTCTAATATTTACTTTTGTAATTTACACCTTGTTTGGTGTAACATGTCTTTATTTGCCCTTGGGCTATAAACCACCAACTGTCAACTTTCCTTGGATGTGGAGAGCAATCTGTGGTTTGACATTATCTTGATAGGAAAAGATATCTGATTTTACCTCCAAATGAGGGCCCTTTTCCTGCAGTGCATCCTTGAGTTTCACCAATTATTGACAGATGAAATCGATGCTTTGATTTCATTGCAACTTCTTATAGCATACGATAGCTTTACAATTCCATCAAGTACATATCATGAGCTTTTTTTAATGCAATTCAGTTTTTAACATGAATAATTGTGCATTCACATTTTATGCAACATTGCTGTTTGTACATCGCATTGTTATCGAGAGCATCCATTTGTCGTTATCAATGACAATACGTTCCAGAATGGATACATTTTTTTTTTGAGGGGAGAGAGAATAAAATGCAAGCTGACAATTTATTCAGCATATTTTCTCCTATAATTCGTATGTCACCCAAACATTTAGTTTACAAATGCATACGAGGTTTATGTAAATTTCTAATTACAGTTCTATGATCAACACCGATGGACTTGGAAAGGCCACCGTTTGTCGGATGAGACGTTAAGCCGTGGTCCGTGTACAGGAGAGCCATACTCTCTTCACGTTAAAAAACACGCTGGATGGCCTTGACAGAAGGCTATCATCTGTCACCTAATAACTATGCAGTCAGTCGCCTCCCCACAACATTCTCCGAGCCCTTGGGGTCCTGGTGACCTTGAGGTGTACCAGCAAATCGTATGCAAAAAACTGCCGTTCTGAGGTAAACAACCCAACTCTACGATCAACATTAATTTTATACTGCAAATTCTCTTAGTGTTTGCCGTAGTTGTGCAATAACTGTTTTTTTAAATCGTCCACATCCAACTCAGATCACATTAAACAATGAGATTCAGTATGGCCACATCACAATGGATGGCCACGCCACAAATGGCCACATCACAATGGATGGCCACGCCACAAATGGCCACATCACAATGGATGGCCACGCCACAAATGGCCACATCACAATGGATGGCCACGCCACAAATGGCCACATCACAATGGATGGCCACGCCACAAATGGCCACATCACAATGGATGGCCACGCCACAAATGGCCACATCACAATGGATGGCCACGCCTCAAATGGCCACGTCACAATGGATGACTACGCCACAAATGGCCACGTCACAAGGATGCCAAAACTTGGAGAAGGTTGGGAGATGGGGATCCACTGCACAGATATTAGGAGACAGATGGAAACCTCCCATCAAGGCCATTTAGCGTGATCTTTAACGTGCACAGAGTACGGCTCTCCTGCACACAGAACCACAACTTAACATCCCATCCTGCGCACGACGGTCTTTTACAACCCAACGGTGTCCATTTGCTTTCTGACGGTAGGGTGAAGGACAGAGAAGAAATTTCTCACCACCGAGCCGTTGACACTTGAGCCTTTAAACAACAGATTAGGAGCCTGGCGCTCCACCAACTCAGCCATCCCCTTCACCCAAATCATAAATGACATTCTAGATAAGTCAAGATGACCTACAGATATCGTCCTAGGAACTAAAAGGAAAGGCGGCATCTAAAATAGGAAAGGCGGCATTTAAAAGTAAAGGCGGCATCTAGCGCTTTTTCGTGGCATGTACCATGGACCTAATTTCAACGAAACGAAAACGGTTGTTACTTATGCGCCGACTCAATATACAGGGTGAATCTGAAAAAGTGGGCAAAACTTTACGGGGTGGTAGAACGCAGCTATACGAGTAATATTCGTCATAGAATGTATGGTCGGAACGCAAACGGCGAGCCGCTAGGTGGCGTTGGAAATGGTATAAAAGGGTCGGTCCTCGCACCCAACGGTCCCTATCCCGCAGGTGTGAAGCCTGCATTACAGCTGGCGCAGCTCTTTTGAGCAATTTCTTTGAGCATGTACCTCAATTACATTCCTGTTAATAAAATGTTTTCTGAAGTATCTCCTCTCCTTCTTGTGTTCATTCTTTAAATGTGACAGTGGAAAACTACCTTTTAACTTCTCACCGCTTGCATTCCGACCACACATTCTATGACGAATATTGCTCGTATAGCTGCGTTCTACCACCCCGTAAAGTTTTGCCCACTTTTTCAGATTCACCCTGTATATACTTAAGAATCAATGTAATTTTTAAAATGAAAATTTCATTTCTAGGGGCCACCTTAGTTGTTTTATTCTCTATAGTCATGCACACAATGAATCGTTAACAAACTCTATCTTTTCTTCGTTTCTCTAGTTTCACTGTAATACTAACATACACTACGAGGAAATAACTATATTGATCTATTCTCTCCCCTCTCCTAAAAAAATAAAGGCCTAATTTCCGCTATGATTTCCTGTCAATTTTATTTTCCCTAACCATTGTTGATGTATAGACAATTTCTACCTGTTTCATCCTTGCTTCTGAGACCTCGACAAAACCCTATTCCTCTATCTTTCGCTCTGACATTGTGTGAGCTTTCATCTCTGTATCAGGGGCGGGGGTGGCTCAGTCGGTAGCGCGCCAGGCTCGTAATCTGTAGTTCCCAGGTTCGAGTCCCAGCTGGGTCAGCGTTGAGATTTATCTCCGCAAAAATTCCCCCGCCCTGCCCACGGTCAGTAGGCGATACCGATGGGCTTGGAAAGGCCGTCGTCCGTCGGATGGGACGTTAAGCAGTGGCCCCGTGTGTGGGAGAGCCATACCCTGTGCACGTTAAAGAACACGCTGGATGGCCTTCACGGGAGGCTACCATCTGTCTCCCAACAGCTGTTCCAGTGGGTCCCCTCCCCCAACCTTCTCTGAGCCTTCGGGGTCCATGTGACCTGGCCATTTAGCCCGTGGTGTGCAAAAAAGTGCCGCTCATAGGTAAAACAACACAACCCATCTATCTATCTTCCGTCCAGATTTCCTCTCTTGTGAAGCGTCGACAATTTATTCCCTCTCAACCCGTCTTGTGATAATTTTGCAGCTTCAGGTGAGATACTTTGAAATTTACTCTTGTTTGTTGTGGCACTCTAGCACAGGAATTCAAAAGTATCAATTAATCTGGTGGCAAATAAGATTTAGCCGCCGCGCCGAAAGACGAGGAAAATCTGTGAAAAAATTTCAAGACACAAATTTCTGCAGAGAAAGATTTAAACCCAGTTTCAATACAGAGTTCCATTAAATTTATCAGTATATACAAAACACAGAAAAATGTATAATTACGATATAATAAAACCCAAAAATATAATTCAAATATTTTTAATAAATATAAACCATATGGTAATATTAGTTAAATTGCAATTAAACTGAACGAAAATAAAATAATTTTTCTTTTTAATTTAAATATTTTAACTTTTAATGATTTTTCGATGAGGGTTCGCTAATATTTAGTATTTTCTTCCTTCTCATGATCTTTACTCAATCTATGGATTTCTTTATTTGAAAAGTTTAGATATTTTCCGCATCCCGACAAAATTTCTTGATGTGTCACACATTTGCCATCTTTGTTCTAGCAGTTATAGAATGCTGTAAGCAGTCACAGAGGGGTGGGGTGGCTCAGTCTGTAGCGCGCCAGGCTCGTAATCTGTAGTTCCCAGGTTCGAGTCCCAACTGGGTCAGCGTTGAGATTTATCTCCGCAAAATTCCCCGCCCTGCCCACGGTCAGTAGGGGACACCGATGGGCTTGGAAAGGCCGCCGTCCGTCGGATGGGACGTTAAGACGCCGTGGTCCCGTGTGCGGGAGAGACATACCCTGTGCACGTTAAAGAACACGCTGGATGACCTTGACCGGAGGCTACATCTGTCTTCCAACAGCTGTTCCAGTGGGCCCTCTCCCTCAACCTTCTCTGAACCTTCGGGGTCCATGTGACCTGGCCATTTAGCCCATGGTGTACAAAAAAGTGCCGCTCAGAGGTAAAACAACCCAACCAGCAGTCACAGAATACTCTAGCAATTAGAGAATGCTAAAATGTACAGCATTAAGTTTTACATTAGAGCATCCTGTGACTGTTTGCTCCTATTACTTTATCTGGGGCCAATCCTTTCTCTAACAGCTGTTCAGTGTGGATGAGATTGACCCCGTAATGTGTTTTCCTAGCTTCGAGTCTCAAGTGCAGCAGCGTTGAGATTTACTTTGTTAAACTCCAGTTGTGTCCTTTGTGAGAAAAGAAGCACTGATTAAGTCGTAGATCTTTCAGCAGGAGAGCCATATCCTGTGCACATTAAAGAACATGCTGGATAGTCTTGACAGAGACTTCTAGTTTGGTTAGATGGTTTTACCTCTGAGAGGCACTTTTTTGCAGACAGTGGGCTAAATGATCAGGTCACAAGAACTCCAAGGGCTTAGAGAAGGTTGGGGTGAGAGGACTCACTGGACAGCTGTTAGGAGTCAAATGGTAGCCACCCGCAAGGTCATCCAGCGTGTTCTTTAGCGTGAACAGGTTATCGCTCTTCGCACACTGAGTCGTGGCTTAATGTCCCATCCGAAGAGCGCATCCTTCTCAAGTCCATCGGTGTCTCCTACTGACTGAGGGCAGGCAGGGCGGGGGAAGTTTGAGGAGATAAATCTCAATGCTGGTCCAGGTGAGACTCGAATCTTAGAATTGCAGATTGAAAGCCTGGAAGCACTGCCGAGTGAGTCAATCCCGCCCCAGAGACTTCCAGTGATCCCCTACTGATTCTTTCAGGTGTTTTTGATTTGACCATTTTGCCCATCATGCGCCAAGAAAATACCGCTGAAAAGTAAAACAAAACACATTTCATTTAAGCTTTATCTTTAAGGAGCTTACAGATTTCTAATTCCTACATTTTATATATGCCTCTGACAAAAGGGGCGGAGTGGGTTGGGGTAGGGCTCAGTCGGTGGCTTATCAGGCTTATAATCTGTAATGATCATATTCAAGTCGTGTGACAGCATTGAGATTCACCTCCGCTAACCCCCCCCCCCCCCACCACCACCACCACCACCACCACCATGCTCTCCGTCAGGAAAAGACACCAATGGACTTGGAAAAGCCGCCGTCCGTCGGATAAAACGTAAAGCCGTGGACCTGATTCCAGTGTACAGGAGAGCCATATCCTGTGCATGTTAACAGAACATGCTAGACGGCTTTGACGGGAAGCATCTGTTTCCTAACAGTTGTCCAATGGGTCCCCTTACCCCAACCTTCCCTCAGCCATTGTGGTCTAGCTACAAGGACCCCAAAGGTATATATATAGTGTACCTTTGTTAGGTACACTATATATATCAAAGGTGTATATAGTGTACCTGCATAAGTGGAAGAATATATAATGTATTCATAGTGTGAAAAAAAGTGTCGTTCAGAGGTAAAACAACCCACATGATGTAGCAAGTTATTGGTGAGAGACAACAAGAAGTGTATACGCGTATTGGCTGCTGCTGCCATCTGGTAACTCTTTCGATAACTTCAAAGTCAGATTTCTGTCTGAAAAGTTCGTAAAAGCTGAAGGACGTAGTTTAAGAATTTGAATAATCTATCATTTAATATATTTTTCTTGTCACTCAAAAAAGAGAATTTGATCAGCTCTGATATACCAAACTTAAGCTCAAAAGTCAAAAAAACCTTTTCCCCACAACAAAATAATTATAGTATTTAGTTGAAACTCCAAGAAATAAGACTCCTACGTTATGATCATATGTAACAATATGTGTGGGTTGGGTTGTTTTACCTCTGAGCGGCACTTTTTTGCACACCATGGGCTAAATGGCCAGGTCACATGGACCCCGAAGGCTCAGAGAAGGTTGGGGGAGAGGGACCCACTGGAACAGCTGTTGGGAGACAGATGGTAGCCTCCCGTCAAGGCCATCCAGTGTGTTCTTTAACGTGCACATGGTATAGCTCTCCCACACACGGCTTAACGTCCCATCCGACGGACAGCGGCCTTTCCAAGCCCATCGGTGTTCCCTACTGACCGTGGGCAGGGCGGGGAATTTTGCTGAGATAAATCTCAACGCTGACCCAGCTGGGACTCGAACCTGGGAACTACAGATTACGAACCTGGCGCGCTACCGACTGAGCCACCCCCCATCACAATATGTGTGTGAAAGCATTTATTAAAGAGTAAAAAAACTCAATAAATGGAATTCATGTTATTCCATTTTAATTTTTGACATATTTTAAAATAACAACGGTAAAGTATTTTTAAAATTGACTCAGATGTTTGAAGATAAAATTCGCTTGATGCAGTCCTAACTGTTCATTATAATAAAGCTGCGTTATTGAAAAGTGCAACAGATGAGGAATCCACTGTTAACGAATCAATTATCCATACAAAGATTGATGTAACAGAGGAGTTTCAGTTACAGAGCTTTGGGCTAGGTTGTTTTGCCTCTGTGCGGCACTTTTTTTAACACAATGGGCTAAATGGCCAGGTCACAAAGACCACAAAGGCTCAGAGAAGGTTGGGGGAGGAGACCCACTAAACAGCTGTTGAGAAACAGATGGTAGCCTCCCCGTCAAGAACATCCAGGGTGTTTTTAACGTGTACAGGGTATAGTTTTATTGGTATATTTTTCATTTTTTTATCTCTTTATTGCATTAGAGTTAGTAGGATTCGGAGCCTTTATGTTTGGTTTAACTCGTACGTTAATTAATTTTGGACAATGCTTTTAAACACACTAAAATGCGCGTGTTAACACTAAACCTACCATGACCGGTCAAATTGACCTTTTGGGGCGGGGGTGGCTCAGTCGGTAGCGCGCCAGGCTCGTAATCTGTAGTTCCCAGATTCGAATCCCAGCTGGGTCAGCGTTGAGATTTATCTCCGCAAAATTTCCCGCCCTGCCCACGGTCAGTAGGGGACACCGATGGGCTTGGAAAGGCCGCCGTCCGTCGGATGGGACGTTAAGCCGTGGTCCCGTGTGTGCAAGAGAGCCATACCCTGTGCACGTTAAAGAACACGCTGGATGATGGCCTTGACTGGAGGCTACCATATGTCTCCCAACAGCTGTTCCAGTGGGTCCCCTCCCCCAACCTTCTCTGAGCCTTCGGGGTCCATGTGACCTGGTCATTTAGCCCATGGTGTGCAAAAAAGTGCCGCTCAGAGTTAAAACAACCCAACCCAAATTGACCTTTTCAAACTTCTGCATACAATTTCCCACATGTAACGTTATCACATAGCAATTTAACTTTACGACTTTTTTTATAATATGCATACAATGATTTTTTCAGCATTTACATCTCCTCTTATTTTCTTTTTTCCGAGAAATATATGTAGCCTGTCCTACCTACCGCGACCGGTCAATTTGACCGGTTGAAAGATTTCTGTTATTTAGCCTGGAAACTCAATTCTAAAACTATACAGTCGGTATAAATGAAAGGCTACCAAAGTGTGGCATGAGTTCAACTGAAAGCGGAATGAGCCTTTCATACATGATCTGATGTTCCATCCAAGGCTAGGTGTAGATTTACACAATATATGCCGAACAAACCAGATAAGTTTGGAATCAAATTCTGGTTAGCATCTGTTGTCAATAGCAAGTATGTAATAAATGGATTTCCATATTTGGGAAAGAATGAGAAAAGAGAACCTGTTCCACTTGGGGTTGAGTTGTTTTACCTCTGATCGGAACTTTTTTGCACACCATGGGCTAAATGGCCAGGTCACATGGACCCCGAAGGCTCAGAGAAGGTTGGGGGAGGGGACCCACTGGAATAGCTGTTAGGAGACAGATGGTAGCCTCCCGTCAAGGCCATCCAGCGTGTTCTTTAACGTGCACAGGGTATGGCTCTCCCACACACGGGGCCACGGCTTAACGTCCCATCCGACGGACGGCGGCCTTTCCAAGCCGATCGGTGTCCCCTACTGACCGTGAGCAGAGCGGGTAGTTTTGCGCAGATAAATCTCAACGCTGACCCAGCTGGGACTCGAACCTGGGAACTACAGATTACGAGCCTGGCGCGCTACCGACTGAGCCACCCCCGCCCCTACCACTTGGGGAGTTCATTGTCCTCATACTAATAGAACCATTCACAGGGTGTGGAAGGAACGTAACCACGGATAACTTTCTTACGAGCATATCATTAGCCACAAAAACTGCTAGCAAAAAGAACCACTACTGTTAGAACCATCCGTGGAAACAAGTGAAAATTGCCAAAACTTGCCAAAGAAGTGAAATATAATATGGCACGCTTTACAACAAAACTATATAAATCAGGTTATATTTACTCTAACAATTTATAAAAGTAAACTAAATAAAAAAAATGGTTCTACTAAGTTCAATGCATAACTCAATAGAAACTGAAAAAAGTGATAAGCGTATACCGGAAACGATTAGATTTTATAATAGCACAAAATTCGGTGTAGATGTGACGGATCAAATGGCAAGAAAATGCAGCGTGGAATCGAAATCTTGGAGATGGCCCCTCCAAGTATTTCTCAATATTCTTGTTCTAGCTGGAATAAACGCATGGGTTTTATATAAAGAAACAACAGGAGAAAAATTTTCTAGGCAGGAATTTTTATTCCAGTTAGCTGAAGAACTTGCCGCTGAATATCAAGAACGAAAAAGAAAAAGGAAATAAACCGAAAACATCAACAAATATAAATTCAGTTTCACATGTACGAAAAACTTGCCAAGTAAGATATTGCGAAGACAACAAAACTACGAAAATCTGTTTGAAATGCAAAAAATATGTGTGCGGCAAATGTACATTTGAGAACTCAATAATTTGTAAAAAATGCATTGAAGATGGAATAAGATATGCATTATTTATTTATAAATGCAAGAAACTATAGAACTACCGTTCATTTTTAATTTTCTTTTCATGTTTATAATTGAAATGAAAAAAAAAATTGTTTTTTCATTTTGTGAAAGGTGTTTCATTTATTATTTAATTAAATACCAAATTGATTTTTTCTCTGCGTTCATTCGTAAAAAAATATAGGTTTTTTTAAGGACCGGTCATTTGACCGGTCACAGTAGGAATAGGTATACATGAAGTGTCGGTAGGTTTAGTGTTAACGTTGTTGGGTTGGGTTGTTTTACCTCTGAGCGGCACTTTTTTGCACACCATGGGCTAAATGGCCAGGTCACATGGACCCCGAAGGCTCAGAGAAGGTTGGGGAAGGGGACCCACTGGAACAGCTGTTGGGAGACAGATGGTAGCCTCCCGTCAAGGCCATCCAGCGTGTTCTTTAACGTGCACAGGGTATGGCTCTCCCGCACACGGGGCCACGGCTTAACGTCTCATCCGACGGACGGCGGCCTTTCCAAGCCCATCGGTGTCCCCTACTGACCGTGGGCAGGGCGGGGAATTTTGCGGAGATAAATCTCAACGCTGACCCAGCTGGGACTCGAACCTGGGAACTACAGATTACGAGCCTGGCGCACTACCGACTGAGCCACCCCCACCCCCACATTCCGATAGACCTCAACCAGCACACGAAGGTGGCTTTTGGTGCCATCCATATGATGTAGTACTGTCTTGTATAGTGGAACGTCGGATGGCATCATTCAATCATATTTAAGCCCCGCCCCTCTCTTTTTTTTTTAAAGAACTCCTCATAGTCCGTTACGTGTACTGTCACAAGCTAGTGTTATAAATCTGCCTTTGCTAATTCCGCCTTTGCAGTTCTTCAGCAGCATTGATGCCTCAATGCGATGGTGTTCGTGACGGGTGGTGTCTGTTTCGGATAAATTTCACAGATGATAGGATTATTAGTTGCCAATTTCCTACAGAGTGGCCACCACATTCTCCTGAGTTGAGCCCCTGTGACTTTTCGCTTTTCAGCTCATCAACGCTCGTAGCACGCCATATAAACAATATCACGTGTGAAATACGACGGTCTACAGTAGAATATACTATTTTTTAGTTTCATCAAGGTGCAGATAACAAGAGAGTCCACATCGAAAATGCCGTTCCCTAAGACACTCTATGATGTGTATAACACACTTTTGTTCTCCATGAATTCTGAATTTTTTTCCGACCATTCTGATGAATACAAGCACACTTTGTCACCTAGTGATGGGTTTCGGAACTCTTTCCTTGCATAATTCCCTTCCTCATTGTGTTCTTGGTGCAATTATAAAGTTCAACAGTTATTCTATAAATGATTTTCACCGCAAGATTTTTAATTTTGCGCACTGTATATATGAAAAAAATTCTGCTAAAATGAGTGTGTAATATTCGAGTGTTATGCAAGGTGTACCATTTAAAATGGAACTCAAAGACAAGAACTGTTTAAATAATGAAAAAAAAAATGCTACGTTTTGTAGGGTAAAGCTAGTAACAATATTAGGTTTCAGCATGATGGGGGGACCGAAAACAACAACGGCTTTCTTGCGGGACTTCTTTGGTTGTTGTTGGACGCATTGTTGGGGGGTGACCTTGGTTTGGACGCATTGTTGGGGGGTGACCTTGGTTTGGACGCATTGTTGGGGGGTGACCTTGGTTTGGACGCATTGTTGGGGGGTGACCTTGGTTTGGATGCATTGTTGGGGGTGACCTTGGTTTGGACGCATTGTTGGGGGTGACCTTGGTTTGGACGCATTGTTGGGGGGTGATCTTGGTTTAGACGCATTGTTGGGGGTGACCTTGGTTTGGACGCATTGTTGGGGGGTGACCTTGGTTTGGACGCATTGTTGGGGGGTGACCTTGGTTTGGACGCATTGTTGGGGGGTGGCCTTTGGCCGCCACAATCCCCAGACCTCACACCATCTGACTTTTTTCTGGGGGAATATCTTAAATAAATAGTCTATCGCAATTAAACCAGGAGATAATTTTGCCGGGCCTAATCTTTCCTAAAATTGCTGCATAAGTAGAAGAATAACCCACGAAGACCTACAGAGTGTTGCCGGTATTGGCAAACAGACTCTTCGAAAAGTCGCAAAAAACTGTAATAAGGGTGAATACTTGTTCCCAGAAGGTGGTGAACATTTTCAGAAACTTCTGTACTAAACTCTAAGTTGCATGCTTCTGCTTCAAATATATCATTATGGCAGAGCAGATAAAAAAGGTACTAAACAATAAATGCAGTCATACAGTGATTAAAAACTTTCAGAATAAAACAGTTTTCAAAATTATGGTCTTGCTATCAGTAATATATCAAGCCTCATTAAGACAACGTCATGCATTATATGTGACATTTTTTAGTAGAACACTGTTAGTAGTCTACTGATTTGCATTTTCAGCTACTGATTAAAAGCCCTGGTTTTGTACTCTGGATATGGAATGGATGTTTTCTTTCTTTTGTTGTCTTTCTGCTGAGATCTCGCCATCCTCACAGATATTCTCTCTAGAATATTATACTCACAGACTCCTGGCAATTACTTACAGCCTCTGCGGCTATCAGCTGTTTAAGGATATTTATATTTACATTTAAACTTAACGTGGAAATTTTAAGGCGTTAACAGATTAATTATAAAGATAATACAACTTAGATTGAAAAAACTGCCTTATGCATACATTTCCAATCAGTCATCCCTAGAATTTCATATATCATCTCGCTTCATGCCTAAAATTACTTTTATATACTATAAACGGTCAAGGTATCTCATTTTCTTCCTCGAAGATGCTCTTCTTTTCAAGAAATATGCTTATTCATAAGTAAGTTAACAGATGACATCAACAGATGACATCAAATTAAAAAAAACAGCAGATGACATCCAATTAAAAAAAGTTAACAGATGACATCAACAGATGGCAGCACTACAAAAAATTCTCCGCCAAGCTGATACGTGTTTAATTCGGAACACATCTCAGATAAAGATATTGTGTTACTTCTAAGGTATCGCCTTCTAAAATCTATTTCTGATGTTTCCTAACGGTCCAGAGTAGTCAATTAATTATCTATTTTTTAAATCAGATTATGCGTCTTTTTCATCTGCTAATATATTTTAAAACAGCACGAAACTTTAGCTGAATCTTCAGTGGTGCAAAATGCAATATTAATACATGAAGCATCTTCACTCCGTTGGGTTGTTTGACCTCTGAGCGGCACTTTTTTCCACATAGTGAGCTAAATTTCTAGGTCAGAAGGATCTTAAGGGCTCAGAGAAGATTGGGAATGGGACCTATTGAGCAGCTTTTATGAGACAGGTAGCCTTCCGTCAAGTCCATTCAGCGTGTTCTGTAATGCACACGGAGTATGGCTCTCGCGCACTCGAGTTACGCTCTAACGTCCCATCCGACCGACGGCTGCCTCTCCAAGCCTATAAGTGTCCACTATAGGCCAAGGAGTTTTGCGGAGATCAATATCAACGCTGACTCAGGTAGGACTCGAACCTGGGAACTGCAGATTACGAGCCATCCCCGACCCTATTTGTCACATGAATTTATTTCAAAAGTTAATTGAAACAAAAAACATCTCTTTCGACAAAAATCATTTACTATAATAAATGTAACTTTAGAAATATTATAAGCTACTACTATATTAAAAAAACTTACGTTCTATGAAAAAAATATTGTTTTTTATTACTATAGTTGCTAAATCTAATCCAGTACTGTACATAATGCATGCTTTCCCTCATCGTTAAATAATGCACAGGTTTTATATACATGTAGCGATTAAATATGTGCTGTAACACCAAAACGTGCTTGAAATGGCCAATACTAAGAAAGGTTTTTAATTCCCCAAATGAGTAAGAAAACGAATGGGAAGAAAACAAAAATATGACACTATACAGTGGGTTTTTACTTGCTGATAAAGAAAATAAAAGGGATAATCCATGGTCTGGCGTACTCTATATTCCAATGTTGACGAGCAAATACTGATCAAATACCCCGTGAGAATTCTGGTACGAGAGATAAAAAAAATTAAACTCGTGAATATATCGTTATACTGCAATGGAAATCCAGTCTCTTGGGGGGGGGGGGGCTCAGTCGGTAGCGCGCCAGGTTCGTAATCTGTAGTTCCCAGTTTCGAGTCCCAGCTGGGTCAGCGTTGAGATTTATCTCCGCAAAATTCCCCGCCCTGCCCACTGTCAGTAGGGGACACCGATGGGCTTGGAAAGGCCGCCGTCCGTCGGATGGGACGTTAAGCCGTGGCCCCGTGTGCGGGAGAGTCATACCCTGTGCACGTTAAAGAACACGCTGGATGGCCTTGACGGGAGGCTACCATCTGTCTCCCAACAGCTGTTCCAGTGGGTCCCTTCCCCCAACCTTCTCTGAGCCTTCGGGGTCCATGTGACCTGGCCATTTAGCCCATGGTGTGCAAAAAAGTGCCGCTCAGAGGTAAAACAACCCAACCCAATCCAGTCTCTTGGACCCCTATTACTTTTTTTCGGCTCGATTGCATCACTCGTTTCCACCCCCCCCCCCCCCTTCACCCCTATTTCTCTTGTAGATCCGGGCCTGATGGCAAGTAAATATCATCTCCGTACTATAGCAGCCTCACAAGAAAAAAATATTGCAACAAACAAATCATGATGAAACTAGAACATTATGAATTAAAAACAAATAAGTCATTGCCCAGAAATCCTGGATGATGTCCACCCTTATTCCCATAAAAAAACAAGGTAAAGATGGAACTGGCATTCATTCATTCAGACCTATCGCTTTAACGTCAATCATGGTCAAGATTTTCGAATGTATAATTTGGTCACGCCTATCATGGATCCTAATTAACACATCATTTCTTCCGACTGCGATTCATGGTTTGGTGCCATTTAATGGTACTGGGCATGCATTATCTCCTTTAATACTCAATATTAATGAAATTCTCCGGCGTCACCATGTTGCGATTATTTTACATCCAGATATTCAACGAGCATGTGATTATGTGTCCATTCCTGCCCTTCTTCATAAATTGCTTCAAATGGAATTAATGGTAATTGCCATAAATGGTTTACCATTATGGCAATAATGTTTACCTGATGAATCGAAGATTTCGAACTCGTTGGCGTGGACGCTTTTCGGACATAAAATGTCCAACTATTGGCATTCCTCAAGGTAGTATGCTCTCACCACGCTTGTTTAACGTTTTTCTATCTGATCTACTGAGCCGAATATCTAATAATTTTACCATATCCATATATGCTGATGACATCATCCTCTTTGGCTCGGGTGACAACTTCCATCCTCTTTTCAAAAGATGTCAGGAAACTCTTTTACTTGTTGCTGAGTGGTTTGATGTTTGGTTTTTTGGTTTTTACTTATTTTGGAGTTTGTCTTTTTCAGCTCCCAAAAGCTCGGCCATGCTTGTAACCGGAAGCAAGATGAAAATACGATTTCCTCTTTACCTACATAATTCTCCCATAATTCTTCCCATCATGGGTGACTACTATAAAAATCCTAGGAGTTCATCTTCAGGAAACAGGATCTTTGAAGAATCATTTTTCAGATCTCCGTAACTCTGTCCAAAAATTTCTCAACATCATACGAGGTATTGCTGCTAAGAAACATAATATTCCTAGCACCACACTTCTTGCAATTATAAACGCCACTTTACGTGCAAAGTTTCTATAGTGTGGTCATTTTCTAACTTCTGCTCCACAATCCAACTGGAATATCATAAATCCAACTTATCACGCTGCCTTACGAGCAGCCACCGGACTTTCCCGAGCTACACCTCTCCCCATTTTTTATGCACTAACCTTGACTATAACTTTCAATATAGCTGCTCGTCTGATGGCAATCAAAATATATTTGAAAGAACGTTGCTCTCCTTATGCTTTATCTTTTCGCAATGCATGTCAAGCACCGAATTATCTCAATCATTATAAATGGAAGACTTCGCAAAGATCATTCTTGCTTGAGGCGGGGGTGGCTCAGTCGGTAGAGCGCCAGGCTCGTAATCTGCAGTTCCCAGGTTCTCGTCCCAGCTGGGTCAGAGTTGAGATTTATCTCCGCAATAATTCCCCGCCCTGCCCACGGTCAGTAGGGGACACCGATGGGCTTGGAAAGGCCGCCGTCCGTCGGATGAGACGTTAAGCCGTGGCCCCGTGTGCGTGAGAGTCATACCCTGTGCACGTTAAAGAACACGCTGGATGGCCTTGACGGCAGGCTACCATCTGTCTCCCAACAGCTGTTCCAGTGGGTCCCCTCCCCTAACCTTCTCTGAGCCTTCGGGGTCCATGTGACCTGGCCATTTAGCCCATGGTGTGCAAAAAAGTGCCGCTCAGAGGTAAAACAACCCAACAAATTCTTGCTTGTAGCTAACGATCTAATAATGGCCGCTCGGATCCCTGACGTCAAGCCCTCTTCCAGAGTGTTAAATCACTCTGCTTGGACTACTCCTCAGATACTGATTGCAACTAATTAAGTTTCCTTTTCAACGTTCATTTAACAACCCTGTTGTACCATTTTGCATGATTTCAACCTGGTACGAAGGCCCCAATTGCATACGAACATAATTATTGGAACAGAAATATCCAAATCCCTCAGTGGTGTTCATTTAGGCACTGTATATCCACAATTACAAGTGAATGTAGCTATTAATCGCCATCATATTTTCTCCACTTTCAGCGCGGAAGCTGAAGCTATTCGAATTGCTTTAAAACAATTCACAACCGAGGCTAAAGACTGTATCATTTTAACCGACAGCAAAGCGGTTCTCTCCGGACTGCTCAATATCTACTCTCAGTCTCACTCTGCAATTGTAGCTCTCCAAAACCAAACTATGAAAACGTCTCAAATACTTACTAGCATCCAATTTATCTGGTTCCCGGACATCCCAGTATCGACATCAATGAAGATGCAGACAGACAAGCTAAAATTGGAGCTTCCATTTCTCAAGTATTATTTTATTTAGAAATGCTTTAGCAGCTGCTTCCAAATATATTCGCCGAACTATAGGAATCGAGTGGAATTCCTCAAATTATGACACACGATTATCACATCTCCAGAGATTTCAACTCAAAGGAACATTCACGTATATTTCACGTTCCTCAGAAATACACATCTCTCGTTTTCAAGGTGAAGTCGCTCCTCTTAATGCATTCCTTTTCAGATGTAAACTTTCCGAGACACCTCTTTCTCCATTCTGCCAAAACATTGAATCAGCTTTTCACTACATTATTCAATGCAATCATTATGAACTGGAACGACAGCGTATGTACTTTTCCTATAGGAAAAAAAATAATATTTTTCAAATGCTCCCTGGTCTCTTAGTGACATCTTTACTCTCCAAGTTGGGTTGTTTTACCTCTGAGCGGCACTTTTTTGCACACCGTGGGCTAAATGGCCAGGTCACATGGACCCCGAAGGCTCAGAGAAGGTTGGGGGAGGGGACCCACTGGAACAGCTGTTGGGAGACAGATGGTAGCCTCCCGTCAAGGCCATCCGGCGTGTTCTTTAACGTGCACAGGGTATGGCTCTCCCATACACGGTGTCACGGCTTAACGTCCCATCCGACGGACGGCGGCCTTTCCAAGCCCATCGGTGTCCCCTACTGACCGTGGGCAGGGCGGGAGTTTTGCGGAAATAAATCTCAACGCTGAGCCAGCTGGGACTCGAACCTGGGAACTACAGATTACGAGCCTGGCGCGCTATCGACTGAGCCACCCCCGCCCCACTTTACTCTCCAAAATTCCGCTCTTGTCCTTGCTCTGAAAACATTCGCATTTGCATCTAGATCACTGATTCTCAACTTTTCATGCTTCATGGACCCCCTGAAAATGTGTATGTAACTGGCGTAACCCTTGTACAGATTGATAAAACTATAGTTATAATATAACAATGGGAATAAAATAAAACATATATATATATAAACGTTAAATTTTGTATTCAAAATTACATATATCGATAAACACAAAAAATTACATTTTTGCACATCAGTATTACCAACTTAGCGACTTTACTACTAGATCTAGCAACTTTTGAGCTCTCACGGCGTACCCCAAAGAATTTTACCGCGTACCCCACGTTGAGAACCCCTACTCTAGACGGTTGGTTATTGGTTTGTCTTTTCTTGGGGATAAAAGACGAAATTGCCACAAATCCCAGATGCGGTCCGATTCACGTGGACACACTTACTCACTCACATTGCGCAGAACAGTAGATAATCTCTAAAATCATTCTGAGACGATTGCATAATGTGGCGACCTCTAGAGACAAAAGTCTCAGTTTCTTGCTCCAATTGACGAACACGATGCAGAGTGATTTTCAAAAGGTAAATTTATATAATTTTGAAAAATAACTTTATGAACTAATGTTATTTATGTATAAAATTTTACTGTCAATAACAAACTGATGATGTGTGTGGGGAGGGGGGTATGAGGTGCAGGTTTTATGGTTTAATTGACTTTTTTCCAATATCCGCAGACAGGAAACTTACGTCTAATCTAAGTTACGTCCACAAAATCAAAAATGTCACAATGGAGTACAAATATGAACGCGTAAAAATGTGCGCTTTCGCCTTATAACTTCTAAACATATTGTGGTGAATTTGTCATTATTATATATTTATGAGCAGAAAGATTAAGCCTAATTTGGATGGGGAACATATGAGGTACACGTGCGTTATCAACGTGGGAAAGTCTTATTTACTCTGCTGAGGTCACTCGCAGACTTTCCTTATGGCGATCTCCAGTACCAAGATCTTGCCAGACGACCTCTCAATAATTCACGAGACTACATGAGCATCTCACGACACTACACGAGCTGGCATGAGAAGCCTGAAAGCAGAGGGTGAAGGAATGTCTCAGGGGAGACCAGTAGGGACTTGGAGTATGGGTGGTATTAAAGGGGGTGTGGAGTGCAACCCGGGTAGGAGTTTGGAAAATAAGTGAGAGAGAAAGCATCTCCGGTTTCAAAGTAGTGAGTCTCGGTGCCGACAGACGAGCCAGCCCATGTCCCTCAGGTGTGCCCTGATTTGGGCACTCCTGATGGACACCCTGACCGTCCCGCCTGCTACCTCACTGATTGCCTGGGAGCTTCTGAGTTCGTTAGCGAACCCTTCCGTGATCGGGCACCGGAGGATATA
>JAWZYU010001600.1:0-18000 GCA_038380435.1 Ryuthela nishihirai
CATAAATATTTTTAATTCTGTGTTATAAAAGTCTGTGTTTGCTGCCATGAAACTACCCCATATACACTCTGTTAATTATGACCACCCAATCCCATGTTATGTCAATGGAAAGATAATTTCAAAGCTCTGTAATTTCTAAAATAAACATTTCATGGGAAAATATGACTGAATATATATAAGTTAAAAATCTATCTTAAATTTCTATATTCCAATAATATTCATTTCGTATTTAAAGAGGCTTCACTTGGGTTCGAGCCCTAGGTGACCTGGGTTCGAGCCCTAGGTAAGGCATGGTTGTTCGTGTTGTTTCTCTGCCGGGTTTCCGCCATCCTCACAGACCTACTATGGCATATAAACTTACAGGCTCAGGTCAGACCTCTGTTGTAAGCAGCTGTTTGAAGGGGTATTTTATATACATCAACATCTTATATATCAACATCTTAAACAGTAATGCGCATTCTGCAGAGTTGGTGAAAATTTAAATAATTGTTACATTTTCTGCTAAAACTATGCTAATAAAATTTAATATGGGATACTGTTTTGAGATTAACTTATTTCAACTACTTCCCAGATCAATATTTTAAAACAGCCATTGTTCATATTAAATATCCCAGTTTTCATAATTCTTTGATTTTTAATGAACATAGATTTAGATAAATTTGATTGAGATCTTCATTTCATTTTTTTTTTCATAAAAGCTCATTTTAAAAGTTACAAAGGTTTGAAATTAGCTTTCCATTGACATAACATGGAATTAGGTTTCATAATTACTGAGTATATATTTCAATGTGACCTTTACATTGTATAATACTCATTGTATTTTATATTTCTGTTGTATCTTGAATCTGTTCAAACCTTTCGACCACATGTATTTAGATGTTGCTTTCATGTTTCTTCAGAATTTTTTTTTCTATTATTAAAGTTTATTATGATAGCAAAAAGGATAAAAAATTTTATGTTATGTGAAGAAATCAGTTTTAATATGCATTAGGATGAAAAAGTTTGGGAAAGCAGTTTTTCTTTTCTTTTTATTTAAAAGTCATAGTTGTCCTAGAAACAGTTTTTATTAATGTGATGCATTTTAAAAACAGCTTTCATTATTAAACTATTTAAAAAAAATCAGCAATTGTTCAACTGGGATGAATGGAATATCAAAATTTTCCTTTTCAAGTTAAATAGTATTGCACAATATTAAGTTACTTCATATTGTTTAAAAATTCTCCCATATGATTGGTGAATTTTCCTGTTTTAATTGCACAATTTTCTTAAAAATAAACAATATGAAATATTTGTTTCATTGTAATGTGTATCCTATATATATATTTGTTTTCTCAGATTGTAAATAAAAGTATTTTTTTAATGTGGAATTTGTGGTTGTTTTTCTTAACATATCCAATATTGAAAAATACTGTTTTCATTAAATAATGTTTTAGACCTCTTATATATATATACATACATATTTGTGAAAAAAATAGATATCTATGGTATTTTGTAACAAGTAGTTTTTTTTTAAATATATTTCGCACTTCTAGAATCCTTTAAGAGTGAAAATTTAGTAGTTGTTCAATACATTAATCGATCGTTTGCAAAATTAGTTAAAAGTTTTGAAATTTCTGAACGTTTAAAGAGTGTTATTATCTAAATAATAATTTAAAGCTATCTGTATAATCAGAAACGGTAATTAATGATTTATCAATATTAATCAAAGCAAAAAAAGTTATCTCTAAAAAAAAATTAGAAAAAAAGGTGGGATTTTTTTTTAATTATATGAAAACAAATTATTTTAATGATTTGATGAGTGAATATTCAAAATCTAAATGGGAAGTTCTATTAACAAGGATAAGCTATCTCTCAATCTATTCTGCCGGCAGTCCGGTCCAGTAATGCTGTCACAAATGAATGGTACGGCCTTCTCCTCTAGGTGGTGTTGGTAGGGGACACCAATGGGCTTGGAAAGGCCGCCATCCGTCGGATGGGACGTTAAGCCATGGCCCAGTGTGCGGGAGAGCCATACCCTGGGCACGTTTAAGAACACAGTGGGTGGACTTTACGGGAGGCTACCATGTGTCACCCAACAGCTGTTTCAGTGGGTCCCCTCCCCCAACCTTCTCTGAGCCTTCGGGGTCCATGTGACCTTGCCATTTAGCCCAAGGTGTGCAAAAAAGTGCCGCTCAGAGGTAAAACAACCCAACCCAAATCATACACTCCTAGCATGTCAAATTGGTGCTTCTGTTAATTATACAGTATAGCAAAAACACTCATTAATTTATATAAGTTAAGAAAATAATTTTACTTTTGTTACAACGTTTATATATATATTTTAAATTTTTATTTTTGATAATTTTACGGTAACCATTGCATCCCTTGGTTCCATGGACACTTCGCCATTGATTTTTAGTGTTGAATGTGCTAAAGTTACACAGACACCTGTTTTGGACTTATAAGTTTGAGATTTCATATAATGATTCATTAATACGTTACTTTCGAATTCTTATGAAATATTTCCATGAAAATTTCATTTTATTTTTACCCAACCTCTTAGCCTTTGAACAATCGTAAAAGAATATCTGAATTACAGTAACTGAAATATGTCACAACAATATCCATAAACTATACAAATGAAACTGGAAAATAAGAAATCACTTGAACACATCAATCCTTGAACCGTATGGTCATCATATTGCTGTTGCCACTTTCACGCACAAAACCAAAATGGCTGTAGAATTTCACCATGACGTCTTTGCAGTCCAAGGTAATTTTGTAACCTCCTAAAGATTCAGCCAAAAGAAGAACAGTACAGACCAATCTGGAAATAATAAAAACACATTAACCATAAGCAATTTTTTTCACTGATGATTTTAATTTCCTTATGCTACTACTATAAAGCTTCGTAATTTTTATATTATCAAACTATTCATTACTAAAGTTTTGTTAACATGAAGTCATCATTTAACAGCTTTAACCTAATTAAACAGTAAACTAGCAGAAAGTTGAAATTCAGTATGATAAGAGCTCCAAGAACGGTCTATGCTTCATATGCAATATTTTATATCTACTATATATTTGCAAGGTTGTCTATCTCATAAAGCACCCTTCCTAAATGACAAAGGGTATGGCGATTAAATTTTGTATAGTCCTTTATGAGTGAAAGTGCTCAGGATTCACCATTGTTGATTCTTCACCAGCACTGGCAGCATCATCTATTATTTTTATATTGTATATTTGAATTTGCGACCCAGCCTTTGATTAGGGGCAGGGGTGGTTCAGTTGGTAATGATGCACCAGGCTCGTAATCTACAGTTCCCAGGTTGGAGTCCCAGCTGGGTCAGCGTTATCTCTGTAAAACTCCCCGCCATGCTATCGGTCAGTAGGGGACACCGATGAATTTGGAAAGGCCGCCGTCCGTTGGATGGGACATTAAGCTGTGTGCGGGAGAGACATACCCTATGCACGTTAAAGAACATGGTGGGTGGCCTTGATGGGAGGCTACCATGTGTCACCCAACAGCTGTTCCAATGGGACTCCTCCCCCAACCTTCTCTGAGCCTTCAGGGTCCTTGTGACCTGGCCATTTAGCCCATGGTGGGCAAAAACAGTGCTGTTCAGAGGTAAAACAATCCAACGTTAAAGAACACGGTGGGTGGCCTTGACAGGAGGCTACCATGTGACACCAAACAGCTGTTCCAATGGGACCCTCCCCCAACCTTCTCTGAACCTTCGGGGTCCTTGTGACCTGCTTGTGACCTGGCCATTTAGCCTATGGCGTGCAAAAAAGTGCCGTTCAGAGGTAAAACAATCCAACATTAAAGAACACGGTGGGTGGCCTTGACGGGAGGCTACCATGTGTCACCCAACAGCTGTTCCAATGGGACCCTCTCCCAACCTTCTCTGAGCCTTCGTGGTCCTTGTGACCTGGCCATTTAGCCCATGGTGTGCAAAAAAGTGCCGTTCAGAGGTAAAACAACCCAACCCAACATGATTGTTGTTGCAGTAGAGGCAACATATAGCTCTGGTGAGTCTCATTGAACTCTATAGTAAGGGTCATTTCTGGTTGTTGTCCGATAATTAGGGGGGGGGGGCGTTACAGGGGCGTTGTAATGTCTTTTTTAGGATCACTTCCGACGCATTCGAAAACATTAATTAGAAAAGTAGTTAACAAATTACATATGAATACCTTTCAGCTTCTTTTATTTTTTAAATTATTTTTTTAATTATAAACACAATACAGTATTTAAGTTCACACACAGTTTAAAAATAAACTCACTTTTAAAAGCCACTACTGAATGCAACATAACACTTGTCCTTAATCTGAGACACAATGCTTGGTTTTTCCAAAATTTAACCCACAGCATTTCTTAACTGTGGTTCTGTGAGAGATTGTGATTAAAAAAATACACAAAAATATCTTTCTCTACTCAAAAAAGTATTGACATTATATCTACATCTATATCATTATATCTATCAATACATCAATCAAGCTGTATTGTGAGATACAGATATAATTTTTATGCGAGAGTTCCCCCGAGTTCTGAAAATTATTTCAAGGGTAAATAGGTTGAGAAAAGTTGCTCTAAAACCTTCGGGGTGGGCCAAATCCACTTGTCAAGTAGTGCTGTGCAGCGACTGTTTTTTTGGTGGAAGCAACACAGAATTTTTTTGAGGGAAACTAAACTTTATGTGAAAGCTTGCATTATCGGGATTACATATTTTCAAATCTAGAGTAGTAGACTAAAGCATTACATCATAAGCTAACAATTTATACTCTAGAACTTAAAATTCCAATAACTTACAGTTTCCCTAGTTGTCTTCCTCTGTAATTATCGTTAATAACAACATCTTCTAGTCTACATCTCTGAAAAATTATACATTTAACATGCATAAAAATACTTTTTTTTTTTAGCAAAGAACTTATTGATGGACACTTTATATTACACTTACAGCTAAGACTACAATTCATACACTGAAATACGAAACTGCAAAAAAGGAATATTTTAATAAATTATAATTTTTGATTAAAGTTATAAAAGCAAAAATGAATTTCGTAACACATACTGATTATGAAACCATCAACTGCGTAACTTTTAAAAAAGCCAAAAATGTAATAATGAGAATTATTTTTTGAATATGGCAATCCCACAACCACGTTTCAGATAATGTGGTTTTATATTGGTGCAACAAAAGTCTACAGTCTGGTTTTTAATTTATAAGTTAAAGTTCTGTGCCCTTGGAAAGTTAGGGAGGTCAGTCCATTCACATTTATTTTTCCGTAACCAGTTTTGCTTAATATACGTTATATTTATCATTTTGGGGATTATTATTTCACCTTGGACAATGACCCAAGAAAGATTGGCTGGTCTAGCAACTATATCGCTAGAGGCAGACATAGCTCATAATTTAAATTTAGAAGAGTTTAAAAACAGTTTTATTGTGCGATATCCCCGTAGAGCAAACATTTAATTAATATTATTATATAATTGTTTTGCATTAATGTTTCTCTTGTAAATAAAAACAAAATAGCAATTGGAGATTTTCTTATATTTTTGTCTTATAATCCATGAGCCGTCCCGTGGCCAGGTGGTTAGCGCGCTTGGTTTCTGATCAACGGGACCTGGGTTCGAGCCCTGGGTAAGGCATGGATGCTTGTGTTGTTTTTCTGCTGAGGTCCTGCCATCCTCACAGACCTTCTACTCTGGCATATAAACTGACAGGCTCCTGTCAGACCTCTGGGGCAAGCAGCTGCTTGAGGGGGTATTTATTTTATTTTTTTTATTTATAATCCATCAGGGGTGATATTAAATTGTTCGCCTGAGGCACGATGTAATCTGGCGACGGCCCTGATCGTAATGTTCACACCTTGGAATGCTTCTCTGTGGCGAAAGTTTTTGAACTTCCCATACCACATTAAAGTGAGCAGTGGACTAGTGCAGAAGATGCCTCTAAACACCACTGTATAAAATAAAGATGCAACCTAGGAGTTGAAATTTCATGTATTATCTTGTTCCATCACCTAGTTGTTATCTTATTTTTTTTTAATTGTCATCCTTATCACTGTTTTTATTAAAATAACTTAAAGTTCTCTGTCATGGAGCAATAAAATTTTGAAGTTTAACCTTCAAACAAATTGCATATTAAAAAGTTTTTAGGAGCGAACTCAGAAGTTTTCCAGAGCACTCCATCTCCAATGAAGTGACACTATGTGGTGATGTTAGGGCTGTTAAGAACTTCTTCCCACGTGTCATGGTTACTGTGTGAAGTATTTTTTTCAGAACAAGTATTTTTTTCATATCTTTTATTGCCATATTGTTTTTCCCTAACCCTCTATTTTCAATTGGACCCTAGGCTTACCAACTGCAGCACTTTTCAGGAACATAACCCTCACAATCAACAAGGGATTACTGTACTTTGGTTTACCATATAATTGCAATAAATGCATTTAATTTCTGCAATTTAATACACTGAGGCGAAACCTCCTTGAGTCCTCAATAGTGCAGCCACACTTTGAGGCATGGGGTCAACGAGTTGCCGGTACTGTTCTGCAGGGATGGCAGTCCACACATCCTGCAGTGTAGACCATAATTCTGTTGCATTCGATGGTGCTGGATTCATGGATCATAAGCTTGTTCCCATTGTGTCCCACAGATGCTCTAAGGGGTTCATAGTACCGTGGGGGCCAATTCATGGTGGTAAAATTTGTGTAATGTTCCTCGATCAACCTCCTAGCAACCAAACACTGGTGACACATTGATTATCTTGATGGAATACCCCTTCACCATCAGGGTGCTCGAGAGTCATGAAGGGGTGCAGGTAATCTGCAAGAATGTCCACGTATCTCATACCTGTCAGTGATTGCTCCAAACTGAAAAGAGAGCCCAATGCTGACTGCGTGAACATGCCCCACAGAGCTCCTTCCAGCCTGAACAGTACCTTGCAGACAGGAAGAGTCCATGGCTTCACAGGGCTTATGCCACACTCTAATGCGCCCATCACCATGAAACAACTGGAATCTTAATTCATCGGATCATGCTACCCGATACCACTGTTCTACGGTCCAATTTCGATGTCTTGGGCCCCATTCCAGTCGTTGAGCTCTGTGACACGAGTGAGTCTTCGGTTATGAAATCCGATGGCAGGTGGTGAGTGCAGGTGGCGATGGACAGTCCTCACTGACGATCAAGCCACATTCAAAGTCAGACAACTCACGATGTGCAGCCATGCTGAATTAATAACTGCTCTGAAATGAATGTTTGGTTTGTAGGCTACTGCAGCACCATTCTGCAGTTGATGTCCAATGCATCAGTTATGAGTTTAGCGTGCTACTTCTATTTTAACTGCTATTCCCATAACTTTTGGCTCTCAGTGTATGTAGCATTTGCCAAACTTGCAACTATTGTTGCTAATGTGTCAAGATTTTATTTGACTATATTAACCAGATGCATTAACAATATCAGTAATAAATTAATGGTAAAAAAAGCCATATAAGCGAATGTATGATAGTTTAGTTTCCCTGGTGTGAATCTGGGTAGCCAGGTCACAAGGACTCAGAAAAGGTTGGGGAAGGAGATCCAATACAGTTCTGACAGATGGAAATCCACTGCCAAGGTCATATAGTGTATCCTTTAAAGTGTGCAGGGGATGGCATAAAGTTTTATCTGACAACCAGTAGCCTTTCCAAGCCCACAGGTATCCCACTTTCCACCTAGGGCAGAATGAGAGGTAGTGCTATCTTATATGGTAGTTAAGGCAGCCAAGAAACTAATCTCAAGAATAGGAATCAGTATGTAATTTTCGTAAATATATTAGTTTAATACTGATCAGCATTTCCCCATTCAATTGGACTAACATTGCTTCAGGAAAGCACTACAAAATCTTTGCAATTTTTATGTTACCAAATAATCACAAAGCTTTCATTTCTGCTTAATCTCATCTTCACTTTTGTCACCTCAAAAATATTTCTGTTAATATGCAGTTACTAGGTCTCTTCCTTTACCTTCCTATTCATGTTTTGTGGTATTTGTATCACTTTTTTACTGTAATAGAGTAGGTTGATTTTCCACATGAAAGAAAAAAACTGTACTTGAATAAATTATTTGTTTAATTAATCAAAAAGCATGAATACATTTAGAACAGGCATGTCAAACTCGTTAATCACCAAGGGTCATATTAAGTATTATATATTAAATCGTGGGCCGCAAAACAAAAAAAAACTAGATGAAAATTGTTATGTGCAAACTAGACAAGAACGCAGTATTCGTTCACTGACTGCTAACGAATAGCTTCAGACTCTACTGGCATTTTGTGACTCATTGCCATGCGCAAAACATTTGAATGACCTCGAGACATGTATATACATGTCGGAGCCCGATCGTAGAATTGCTCATATCATGAAATGATCGGGCCTTTCATGATATGAGCAATTCTACGATCGGGCTCCGACATATACATTTATGCGCAATAGTTTCCCTTATATATAAATGGAAATGTTTTCTGAAATATGTTTATTTAATTCATGTACCGTGTACGTACTTATAATTTTAATTAAAGAATCCAGTGTTGTCAAAAGTTAAATAAACGTATTGGTTATCAATCTTGACGGGGCCGCGTGTTTGACATGCCTGATTTAGAACAACCCAAACAATTACAGCAGAAGCAAAATAGATTAAACCATTTTCATAAGAAATTTTTAGTTAAAGAAAACATTTTTTTGTTGATCATGCAATAAAAAATGGCAATAAACTTAGTTATATTCTTCTCTATCCAAAATTTGCATTTTAACAGTTGCAAAAACAACTTGTTCTGTATATCAGTGTTCTCAAACTTTTCCAACATAACCCATCTAAATTTCAGACATTTCATGAATCACAGGTAGAAAGTTGAATGAATTAGAAAGTGGTATGAATGTAGCATATCGATTAAAGATTAATTCCAGACAAAGTAAAATTATTTTGCAACCCATTTTAATATTTCCATAACCCACAGGTTGATGAACACTGTTTTAGATCCCATGCCACCATTCCAGAGTTAACAATATTAGTGCTGATTAAACAAGGGTATATTTTATTCAGCTGTGTAGAATTTAGTTGCTATACTTACCAAACCAGCTGAATGAATAAATTTCAGTTCAATTGCTAAGGTTGCTGTTCCAATGACTTGATTTGTAATAGTATCCTCTACAACTGTTATATAATAACAGTTTTTACATGCTTTCATAGTATGGAATGTTTCTAGGGAAAAAAAAGAGTGATGTTTAAAAATTCTACACAATTAATCAGTAAAAAACTTTTCAGTGTTATTTTGATTATGAAAACAAGTGTCTTTTTTAAAGCTAAATTAGAGCAAGAAAAACTTCATAACTGAGCAAAAAGTTAATTTTTAGAAATAATTTTTGTCCTTAATCATTTGGTTTGTAACATAATAATAATACAAGAAGTGTGATTTAAATTTATATGTACACTAACTGTTTGTAGCGCATTTGACAAAAAACTCTTATTCAGTTATAGAGCACATTACAATATATTATTTATTGATGATATTAATAGAACTATTACCTTCAGAAGGTGATAATCATTTGTTGAAAGTTCAAAGTTTTGAAGAGTCCAACAAGATAAGTAGAGTTAAAAACAAGGAAGAATGAAAAGTGGAGGAGATACCAAGTGCTGGCAACGATGGGGGCCCATTACTTGCCTTGGAAGGTACCTACTGAGAATGTGGAACCCTATATATATATAATTTGTGTACACTGTGTGTAAGTAAGCAGTACATTAAGACAACTCCAGCTTTTGCTGAAAAATGCTTGCATTGGGATCCAGGAAAGAGCAGGATTCATTTTTATATGGAAAATTGCATACGATGGGTGATGTGATATAGTGTTCCACAATATATAAATATAGAGTTCATAATTTGTAATTTGAGTACCTGCAGGCCAAGGTGTTACTCTATATTATTGGTATGCTGTTGTTCCTGACTATACAGTTTCATTAGACTGAGGTAGTTGACAAGTCTAGAGGTTGTAGATCTTTACTCATTTTTACAAGGGGTTGGGTTTTTTTACCTCTGAGCAGCACTTTTTTGCACATCACGGGCTAAATGGCCAGGTCACATGGACCCCGAAGGCTCAGAGAAGGTTGGGGGAGGGGACCCACTGGAACAGCTGTTGGGAGACAGATGGTAGCCTCCCGTCAAGGCCATCCAGTGTGTTCTTTAATGTGCACAGGGTATGGCTCTCCCGCACACGGGGCCACGGCTTAACGTCCCATCCGACGGACGGTGGCCTTTTCAAGCCCATCGGTGTCCCCTACTGACCGTGGGCAGGGCGGGGAAATTTTGCGAAGATAAATCTCAACGCTGACCCAGCTGGGACTCGAACCTGGGAACTACAGATTACGAGCCTGGCATGCTACCGACTGAGCCACCCCTGCTCCAAAAGTGGTAGCATAGAGTGTTTTACAAAAGTACAAAATTCCACTATGTTTTGATTCCTAACTTTGGGTACATTCTCAGTTCGTACCATTTCTCATCTCTATATACTACATTATGCAACTGTAATACTTACCCTTCCTAGGTCAAGGATGTCTTCGATGTTTCTTGTATAACACATAAAACTTTGATTTAAAAAAATTGCTGTTTGAAAATTTTCTTACAATCTTTTAAAAATATTTAATTTAAGCTTGAAAAATAATATTTACTTTTTTCATTTTATACATATTTTATAAAACTACAATACAAATAATTTGATAAAGACATGTGATTGCCATATTTTAGAAGTGCTATACAGTATTGCCGATTTCTTTGTTTATGTTACTCTGTATTGAAGCAATCATATGATTTAAGATCACAAGTTTAATTTGAACTATTATCAACATATTTTTCCTTAAAATTTCGAAAATCTAAAATTTAACAACAAGAAAAAAAAAACTATTTTTAAAAACAGATTTTGGAAGTAATTATGAAATATGTACCTATTTTTTCAGTACACCACTGCAAAAATTGTTATTTAAATTAATATGTTACTACAATGTTCATATTTTTTACTTCAATAAAATTCAGAATTAAATCCCCTTTAATCTGGTATAGAACATGACCTATTTCTGTTGATTAGTTATTTATTAAAAATATTTTAAAGTTAACTTGTTTATTAGACTCTGCAACAACCCTGGACTTTTCTCAAAGTATGATATGGAGAAAAAAATTACAAAACATAACAAATGTTTTTCTTTAAATAAGAAAATTATTCTTTTTGTTATTCAGAAATAAATAACTTTTCTGTTCATCTACATTATAATCACCTCTATTAGTGTTATTTAAATATATTTTTATTTGTCGCCGACACATCGGGAATCGAACCCGGATCTCTCCAGATTCATGCCAGAGCGCACTACCATTGTACTACGTGTCGGACAATAAAATTTTTCAGAATAAGCCCATATAAATCTTCTTCACTGAGACGTGGCGAGACAGCGCCATCTATACTCAAGGAGATGCAACTTTTTCAGTCATTGCTATTGATTATCAGATGTTATTGAGAAGGTCGTTAATGCTAAAGCGTTAATATATAATTAAAAATCAATCCAAAGTGAATGCACAGTATTCCCTGTTAAGATAGATATCAAACATCAATTAACAGATTCTGAAAATAAAAAAATTCATCGCCGACATGGCGGGAATCGAACCCACATCTTTCCAGATTCATGCTAGACCACACTACCATTGTACCACGCGTCGAACAATGAAATTTTTCAGAAAAAGACATTCTGAAAAATTTCATTGTCCGACGCGATACAATGTTTGATATCTATCAAAATCGTAATTAATAAAGCTCGTAAATTAATGTTTGATATCTATCTTAACAGGGAATACTGTGCATTCATTTTGGATTGATTTTTAATTTTTATTTGTGTTGCCAGATGCAGTTTTTACCACATGACTCTAAAAAAGCCCTATTAAAACAGAACTAGTTATCTTGTTTTGGCAAATATTTTATTTCCAGAAAATCCAGAATTAAATGCCAATTAATTTGGCATATAACATACCATTATTCCTTTCATTAGTTATTTGGCAAAAAAGTTCTAAAGTCAATTTTTTTTTTGTCTGATGAGAGTGAAAAAATAGCTGGACCTGGGAAGGGTTAAATCAATTATAATAATTGTTGATACTAGGTAGCATAAATATTGAGTTGAAGTACTTTTAAATTGAACAGTGATAGAGGGAATTAAATTTATTTCAATTTAAAATAGGTCATACAACAAAAGAAAAAGCATTTAACTCTGATTAATAAAATGGCAAAAATTCAAAAAAGGCATGCAAAATTTCATAAGTTTGAATAATTATTGCAAGGCTTTGCTGTATTTATTTTTTCATTTTAGCTACAGTAAAATATTTTTACAAAAATTAGCTTTTCCACTGTTTCTAAAGTGTTTCATTATTTCAATACCAATAATTCATAACATTCTTTTAAGTAATCTTTCAGTTATTTAGTTTTTCCTTAATTTTTTAGTCATTTATGCAAACAAAGCATGAATATGTTTGGATTTTTGCTGATTGGCAAACTACAAGACAAGGGAAAAAATAAACAACTACTCTCCTTGAGCAGCTGCTTGCCACAGAGGTCTGACAAGAGCCTGTCAGTTTAATGCATCATAGTAGGTCTATGAAAATGATGGGGCCTCAGCAGAAAGACAGCACAAACATCCATGGCTTACCTGGGGCTCAAACCCAGATCCCTTTGATCAGTAGCCAAGCATGCAGCTATAGGACCCTTATTTACAAATATACTTTTTAAAACAACTTGAGGAGATGCTTGCCACCGAGGTCTGATGTGAGTCTGTCAATTTATATGCTGTAATAAGTCTATGAGGAAGGCGAGACCTCAACACAAACATCCATACCTTATCTGAAACTCGAACCAAGGCCCCTTTAATCAGTAGCCAAGCAGGTTAACCATTCAGTGTTGGGGTGGCTAAACTATTATACACGAAAATTACAAGCAGACCAAAAAAAAAGAGGGGGGGGGGGTGCAAAAAACTGAATGGAGCTTGAAAAAGGACAAAAGTTTTGTGTGAAACGTATTGATAACTCTTCCCATTGTTAAGTTCATTCACATCTTTCCACCACTCATCACAATTAAATCCCGCAGAAATTTCACGTAAACTTTATTCACAGCTTTCCGCATGTACAATTCCATTCCCAAAGTAAGTGACTGTAGCACCTCAGAAATCTCTGACCCTTTTTGAGGGATCACTCCCTACCAATGCCAACTATGAATCCAATCCATTGTCCCAACAGGATTAGAACTAAACGGGACCAGCCCACCAAATTTGGGACTGATCACTCAAGTACCTAGGAAACTATAGGAAAATCACCAATATCTATCACCAACAAAGTCACATGTCCACACACCAGTTTGGAAATATGCGTATTATACGATCTTTAAACATTTTTTCTCTGGGACTGAAGAAATTACAGTAAATTTTGAAAAGGGAACATTTCTGTATTGTGAGAATAGAAAAGTATTCGAAACTTCTGAACTTTGAAATAATGATTTTTTTTTTGTAGCTGGTTATTTGTGTTGATGTTTGTAACTAGTTTTTCCTAAGAATTTAAAAGGTCATATACCTATTTCTCCACACTCTCCATAGATTCTTAAACGTCCCATCAGTAATCCCTATTCACCAGTTAATCTCACTCTGCACAACACCGGTTATTTGTTACATAGCTCTCAAGATAATTAAACTCATATACCTGCTCAAGATTGCAAACTTAAGATTAAAATTTGACTGTATACTAGTTTGACTCTTTCTAGGGCTAATTATGGAAGTGAAACTTGGACGCTTTGTAAACAAGATAACAGGAAACTTGATGCTTTTGAATCTAGATGCTTAAGCAGTATCTTGGGCATTAGGTGGTCAACTTAACATCTCAGCAGCAATCCTATTTGTCAAAGAAATGACTTATAGGAAGATTAGAAAGCCAAAGAATACGACTTTCTAATTTAGCTGAGGATATGGCTGATGATAAAACAGAATGTGGCTTAGTATGGGAACTGTGGAAGTATTTAAATTATGTAAAAATATTACCTTTCAGGCAATTGTTTGCTACAGATGTATGATAGATGTATGATATAATACGATCTATAATGGTGTATTAACTGATTCTATAATAGTGTATCAGTTAATACACCATTATAGAGAAGATATATATAGAATGTTATAGAGAAGATATTTTAGGAAGAAGAGACCTCAGCAGAAACACCCATGCCTTAACTGGGGCTCGAACTTGGGTATATCCCTTTGATAGTAGTCAATCACTTGGTCACCAGCATTATATATTTAAAATTTTTGTTTAACTGAAGTAAATGTTTAAATAAATCACTAACACTTAACTAAAAATTGCTTTTCACTCTGTGGTTTTTGTGTTGCTTGAATTGTCAATCAGTTTTCGTTAGGTAAAGACAAGGTCTATATTGAGGTCAAAGTGAACATAAAAAGTCAAAGCCAACCAATATTTTTTTACAAAGGTAAAAAAAAAAGAATAATTTTTCGACTCAGGTGTGACTAGAGTAATAAATTATCACAGGAAAAATCCTGTAGACAAAGGAACACTTAGAATAATGAGTTGAAAATAATTGGTTGCTCTAACTGGGATTCGAACCCAGGTCTCCCAGAAGCATGCCAGGTGTCTTAACCACTAGACCACCGAGGAACTTCATGGTTTAGTGGTTCAGAAGCCCAGCATGCTTCTGGGAGATCTGTGTTCGAATTCCAGTAAGGTCATTTTTTTTTCAACTCATTATCTCAAGATGCGACTAGAGTAGTTTGGTGGACGATTTATCTTGGCACTCAAGGATGCGCAGCTACATTGTCTCCCATTTTTTGTTTTCAGAAATGTCACTCTTTTCCTATAGAATTTAGGATGTGGGGGAATGCTGCAATTTTGCATATATTACACAGGTCTGCATGGAAATTCTCTCTCGAAAAAAATAATGGGTGTACTTTATAGATTTGAGGATGCTGAATCCAAATGTTTATATGAGGCACTGTTTTCATGGGAGGGCATATAGTGTATTAAGATATAATATGTCAGTACAGCTGAATTTCTTACATTCACACCTGATTTTTTCCCCACAATTGATGGGAGTGGTCCAGGATAAGCATGGAGAAAGGTTCCAAGACATATCCGAAATGGAAAAATGATATAACAGCAAATGGAATGAGAGTATGTTGGCAGACAACTGTTGGGCCCTGCAGCGAGAGGCTCCAGAGATAAAATATAAAGCAACAGAAGACAACAAAATAATTTTTTGTGTAAATATTTACATGTATAAGGCATGGATGTTTCTGCTGAGGTCCTACCATCCTCACAGACCTTCTACTATGGCATATAAACTGGCAAGCTCCTGTCAGACCTCTGTGGCAAGCAGCTGCTTGAGGGGGTATTTGTATTATCAAGATTTACTAGTGTCAGGTTTTACATTTTATAATGCAAAATAAATATATTTATCCTCTCTGAATAAAATAAGTGTTTTTTTTAATTAAACCCATATCTCTAGATAAATATAGGTGATAGAAAAAATCAGCTGTCAGATTCAGAACCTTCAAAAACATAAACAAGACAAAAGTTTGAAAGGAAAAGGAAGAAAGTTCCAAAAATGCCTGTTTAAAACGGTCCCATTCTTCCTCAACTTCAGTAGTAAGCAAACCATGACTGTCATAATGACTAAGTAACCTATCATGGTAAGCTTTAGCTATAACTGGGTCTTTCAGAGCTTCAGAATTAAAGCTAAATTTTTTAACCTTAGCACACTTCTTAAGTTTAAGTCGCAAGACACTTTTAACAAGACAGTGGCCAGATCCAATTTCAGCTACTCTATATAAACTGGTATTCCTAACAGAACTAGCCCATTTGCTGTTAACTAATATACAGGGTGTTTCAAAAAGGTTGCAACACTCTATTTTTCTATTTAAACTTGACAAAAGAAACAAATTTAAAAAGATGCAAATTAGACATATATCTACCTTTACAACAGATGTTGAAAGTGATTTACTGCAACCTGGATGCAGGTTCATATCTGTTTCATGACATTTGCAGCCACGTTTCGTAATGTTTGTTTCCTTATGTTTAAAATCTCTCTTTCAATGTTAGCCTTCAAGTGTATGAGGATTGATTTGAAACACTACATATTTGAGATATGCTCAAAGGAAAAAATCTGGAGTAAGATCTGGGGATCTTGAAGGCCACAAATTTTTTGAAATCAAATGATCACCAAAAAATCCTTGCAACATGATCATTGAGTCCTTTGCAGTATGGGCAGTCACGCTATCTTGTTGAAACCAACACTCTCGTTCATTCACATCCAATAGTGCAATAAACAGTTGGATGAGGTCACGATAAACTTCACCAGTTACAGGTGAGTCAAAAAATAGGGCCTTATCACACGATGAAGGAAAATTGCACAACACCAATTTTCCATGCGTGTAATGGTCATTCACGAAAAGTGTGAGGATTTTCACTGCTCCATATTTGACTGTTTTGACTGTTTACATATTCCAAGTAAAACCAAGCCTTGTCACTAAGATAAACATGGTCCAACACCTCAATTCCATTTTCATCAACAAAAGAATGAAACCAATGACAGTACCGTAAACGTTTTTCATGGTCTGGTTATTTCAGTTCATGAATGCCACTAATTTTTTTTCTGGATGTGCAAGTTAAATGCTGTAACAGATCATCAAGAATGTCAGCAGTTAACAGTGATGGCTGGCCTGGGCTCTTTCGATCCTATACAGACCCAATGTCACAAAATTTATCATTCAAACGAGATATTGTCGATGTTAGGAACTGCAGACTCAGGAAACTTCAACTCAAACTCCTCTCTCACACATTTGTAAGATTTGTACACACAGTAAGTCTCAACAATAAATACACATTCGTTTTTGGAAAACGACATAGCTGACACAACACAAAGGAATGAATGCTTGAGTGAGACTAGCATGTGACAAGTGACATTTCAACTACTAAAGGCTGTTAACTTTGAGTACAGTAATGCCAACTGACTAATACTATGGCATAAAATGTACATGTATGTAAGTTCTACTCTTATATTTAGGGTTATGTCCTTTTTGAAACACCCTGAATAATCTATCATATTCTTATGCAGCCCATCTGGTGAAACCCATGTGTATTTATGTATGACATGATGTTTGCAATGAGTGTTAGTTATTCTCAAACCATTAAGTTTACTTACCTGTAGGAGATGTTGCCTATTGCCATTACAGCTACCAATACCAAAAGGGCCTATCACTCCTCCACAAACGTCAGAGTCACTACCAACTTTGGCATTGAAGTCACCTAGGACAAGGGTAATATCTCCTTTCTTGACAGAATTCAAAATATCCTGAAGTTGTTCATAAAACCTAACCTTCTCATCCTCAGTGGGGGCATAACAGCAGATAACATTCAAGTCTTTAACACTTGTCTGAAATTTTGCTGTAAGAAACCTTTCATCAATGCACTCCTATCCTAGAAGAGTGTCATTGGCATGTCTGCTGAGAAGCAGACTTATCCTTGAAGATGTTTTTTATTGTCCCTCCCTGAAAAGAGAAATTTAAGATTATTTTTAAGAATATGTCCTTTATCTGTTCATCTGGTCTCTTGCAAGCCAAGAATATCTAAATTATAACAGTGGAATTCTTGTGTGAGGATATTGAAGAGAATAAATAAGCTGTGTGCAGAGTTCTCACATTCCAACTACCTATGAAGAGAAAATGGTTAGTGGGATGTTTACAGAAACTATGCTTATTGAAAGAGGGAATGCCAACAATATCAAACGGCACCCTAATCGCAGGCATGGGGCAAAGACCTGTTTCCCCATCACAATGGCTGAAGCCATCTACACTGGAAGACTTCCTCCAATGTAGAATTTGACGATGCCCATAGAAACAAGAGTTCAGGTGCCTGCATTGACCTGTGCTGAGGATTATCCACCAGCTGATAAAACATATCCTATTAA
>JAWZYU010001601.1:0-17976 GCA_038380435.1 Ryuthela nishihirai
GGGGGTCTTTGAGGCTGGTGGGTTTCCGGGGGGGGGGGGGGGCTTTATGCCCTGTTTGTTTCCAGGGGTGTGGGGGCTTTGTGCCCGGTGGGTTTCCGGGGGTGTGTGAGGGGCTTTGCTCCCAGTGGGTTTCCAGGGGGCTCTGAGCCCAATGGTGTTCCGGGGGGGTCGTGGGGAGCTTTGCGCCGGGTGGGTTTCCGGGGGGCTTGTTGGCTTTGCACCCGGTAGGTTTCCGGTGGGCATTGGAGGGTTTGCGGCCAGTCGGTTTCCGGAGGGGGATGTGGGGGCTTTGCGGCCAGTGGGTTTCCAGGAGGGTGGGGGCATTGCACCCGGTGGTATTTCGGTGGTCTTTGAGGCTGGTGGGTTTTCAGGGGTGGGGGTTTTGCGTCCGGTCGGTTTCCTGGGGGGCGTGGGGGCTTTGCAGCCGGTGGGTTTCCGGGGGGTAGGGTGGGGGGTTTTGCGCCCGTGGGTTTCCAGGGGGTTCTGCGCACAGTGGATTTCTGGTGGGGCTTTGTGGCTGGTGGGTTTCTGGGGGAGGGGGTCTTGGGGGGCTTTGCAGCCGGTTGGTTTCTGGGAGGGCATGGGAGGCTTTGCTGCTGGGGGGTTTCCGGAGGGGAGGTGTGGGGCTTTGTGGCCAGTTGGTTTCCAGGTGGCGTGGGGGGCTTTGCGCACGGTGGGATTCCGGGGGTCTTTGAGGCTGGTGGGTTTCCGGGGGGGGGGGGGGCTTTATGCCCTGTGGGTTTCCAGGGGTGTGGGGGCTTTGTGCCCGGTGGGTTTCCGGGGGTGTGTGAGGGGCTTTGTTCCCAGTGGGTTTCCAGGGGGCTCTGAGCCCAATGGTGTTCCGGGGGGGTCGTGGGGAGCTTTGCGCCGGGTGGGTTTCCGGGGGGCTTGTTGGCTTTGCACCCGGTAGGTTTCCGGTGGGCATGGGAGGGTTTGCGGCCAGTCGGTTCCCGGAGGGGGACGTGGGGGCTTTGCGGCCAGTGGATTTCCAGGAGGGTGGGGGGCATTGCACCCGGTGGTATTTCGGTGGTCTTTGAGGCTGGTGGGTTTTCAGGGGTGGGGGTTTTGCGTCCGGTCGGTTTCCTGGGGGGCGTGGGGGCTTTGCAGCCGGTGGGTTTCCGGGGGGTAGGGTGGGGGGTTTTGCGCCCGTGGGTTTCCAGGGGGTTCTGCGCACAGTGGATTTCTGGTGGGGCTTTGTGGCTGGTGGGTTTCTGGGGGAGGGGGTCTTGGGGGGCTTTGCAGCCGGTTGGTTTCTGGGAGGGCATGGGAGGCTTTGCTGCTGGGGGGTTTCCGGAGGGGAGGTGTGGGGCTTTGTGGCCAGTTGGTTTCCAGGTGGCGTGGGGGGCTTTGCGCACGGTGGGATTCCGGGGGTCTTTGAGGCTGGTGGGTTTCCGGGGGGGGGGGGGGGGCTTTATGCCCTGTTTGTTTCCAGGGGTGTGGGGGCTTTGTGCCCGGTGGGTTTCCGGGGGTGTGTGAGGGGCTTTGCTCCCAGTGGGTTTCCAGGGGGGCTCTGAGCCCAATGGTGTTCCGGGGGGGTCGTGGGGAGCTTTGCGCCGGGTGGGTTTCCGGGGGGCTTGTTGGCTTTGCACCCGGTAGGTTTCCGGTGGGCATTGGAGGGTTTGCGGCCAGTCGGTTTCCGGAGGGGGATGTGGGGGCTTTGCGGCCAGTGGGTTTCCAGGAGGGTGGGGGCATTGCACCCGGTGGTATTTCGGTGGTCTTTGAGGCTGGTGGGTTTTCAGGGGTGGGGGTTTTGCGTCCGGTCGGTTTCCTGGGGGGCGTGGGGGCTTTGCAGCCGGTGGGTTTCCGGGGGGTAGGGTGGGGGGTTTTGCGCCCGTGGGTTTCCAGGGGGTTCTGCGCACAGTGGATTTCTGGTGGGGCTTTGTGGCTGGTGGGTTTCTGGGGGAGGGGGTCTTGGGGGGCTTTGCAGCCGGTTGGTTTCTGGGAGGGCATGGGAGGCTTTGCTGCTGGGGGGTTTCCGGAGGGGAGGTGTGGGGCTTTGTGGCCAGTTGGTTTCCAGGTGGCGTGGGGGGCTTTGCGCACGGTGGGATTCCGGGGGTCTTTGAGGCTGGTGGGTTTCCGGGGGGGGGGGGGCTTTATGCCCTGTGGGTTTCCAGGGGTGTGGGGGCTTTGTGCCCGGTGGGTTTCCGGGGGTGTGTGAGGGGCTTTGTTCCCAGTGGGTTTCCAGGGGGCTCTGAGCCCAATGGTGTTCCGGGGGGGTCGTGGGGAGCTTTGCGCCGGGTGGGTTTCCGGGGGGCTTGTTGGCTTTGCACCCGGTAGGTTTCCGGTGGGCATGGGAGGGTTTGCGGCCAGTCGGTTCCCGGAGGGGGACGTGGGGGCTTTGCGGCCAGTGGATTTCCAGGAGGGTGGGGGGCATTGCACCCGGTGGTATTTCGGTGGTCTTTGAGGCTGGTGGGTTTTCAGGGGTGGGGGTTTTGCGTCCGGTCGGTTTCCTGGGGGGCGTGGGGGCTTTGCAGCCGGTGGGTTTCCGGGGGGTAGGGTGGGGGGTTTTGCGCCCGTGGGTTTCCAGGGGGTTCTGCGCACAGTGGATTTCAGGTGGGGCTTTGTGGCTGGTGGGTTTCTGGGGGAGGGGGTCTTGGGGGGCTTTGCAGCCGGTTGGTTTCTGGGAGGGCATGGGAGGCTTTGCTGCTGGGGGGTTTCCGGAGGGGAGGTGTGGGGCTTTGTGGCCAGTTGGTTTCCAGGTGGCGTGGGGGGCTTTGCGCACGGTGGGATTCCGGGGGTCTTTGAGGCTGGTGGGTTTCCGGGGGGGGGGGGGGGCTTTATGCCCTGTTTGTTTCCAGGGGTGTGGGGGCTTTGTGCCCGGTGGGTTTCCGGGGGTGTGTGAGGGGCTTTGCTCCCAGTGGGTTTCCAGGGGGCTCTGAGCCCAATGGTGTTCCGGGGGGGTCGTGGGGAGCTTTGCGCCGGGTGGGTTTCCGGGGGGCTTGTTGGCTTTGCACCCGGTAGGTTTCCGGTGGGCATTGGAGGGTTTGCGGCCAGTCGGTTTCCGGAGGGGGATGTGGGGGCTTTGCGGCCAGTGGGTTTCCAGGAGGGTGGGGGCATTGCACCCGGTGGTATTTCGGTGGTCTTTGAGGCTGGTGGGTTTTCAGGGGTGGGGGTTTTGCGTCCGGTCGGTTTCCTGGGGGGCGTGGGGGCTTTGCAGCCGGTGGGTTTCCGGGGGGTAGGGTGGGGGGTTTTGCGCCCGTGGGTTTCCAGGGGGTTCTGCGCACAGTGGATTTCTGGTGGGGCTTTGTGGCTGGTGGGTTTCTGGGGGAGGGGGTCTTGGGGGGCTTTGCAGCCGGTTGGTTTCTGGGAGGGCATGGGAGGCTTTGCTGCTGGGGGGTTTCCGGAGGGGAGGTGTGGGGCTTTGTGGCCAGTTGGTTTCCAGGTGGCGTGGGGGGCTTTGCGCACGGTGGGATTCCGGGGGTCTTTGAGGCTGGTGGGTTTCCGGGGGGGGGGGGGCTTTATGCCCTGTGGGTTTCCAGGGGTGTGGGGGCTTTGTGCCCGGTGGGTTTCCGGGGGTGTGTGAGGGGCTTTGTTCCCAGTGGGTTTCCAGGGGGCTCTGAGCCCAATGGTGTTCCGGGGGGGTCGTGGGGAGCTTTGCGCCGGGTGGGTTTCCGGGGGGCTTGTTGGCTTTGCACCCGGTAGGTTTCCGGTGGGCATGGGAGGGTTTGCGGCCAGTCGGTTCCCGGAGGGGGACGTGGGGGCTTTGCGGCCAGTGGATTTCCAGGAGGGTGGGGGGCATTGCACCCGGTGGTATTTCGGTGGTCTTTGAGGCTGGTGGGTTTTCAGGGGTGGGGGTTTTGCGTCCGGTCGGTTTCCTGGGGGGCGTGGGGGCTTTGCAGCCGGTGGGTTTCCGGGGGGTAGGGTGGGGGGTTTTGCGCCCGTGGGTTTCCAGGGGGTTCTGCGCACAGTGGATTTCAGGTGGGGCTTTGTGGCTGGTGGGTTTCTGGGGGAGGGGGTCTTGGGGGGCTTTGCAGCCGGTTGGTTTCTGGGAGGGCATGGGAGGCTTTGCTGCTGGGGGTTTTCCGGAGGGGAGGTGTGGGGCTTTGTGGCCAGTTGGTTTCCAGGTGGCGTGGGGGGCTTTGCGCACGGTGGGATTCCGGGGGTCTTTGAGGCTGGTGGGTTTCCGGGGGGGGGGGGGGGCTTTATGCCCTGTTTGTTTCCAGGGGTGTGGGGGCTTTGTGCCCGGTGGGTTTCCGGGGGTGTGTGAGGGGCTTTGCTCCCAGTGGGTTTCCAGGGGGCTCTGAGCCCAATGGTGTTCCGGGGGGGTCGTGGGGAGCTTTGCGCCGGGTGGGTTTCCGGGGGGCTTGTTGGCTTTGCACCCGGTAGGTTTCCGGTGGGCATGGGAGGGTTTGCGGCCAGTCGGTTCCCGGAGGGGGACGTGGGGGCTTTGCGGCCAGTGGATTTCCAGGAGGGTGGGGGGCATTGCACCCGGTGGTATTTCGGTGGTCTTTGAGGCTGGTGGGTTTTCAGGGGTGGGGGTTTTGCGTCCGGTCGGTTTCCTGGGGGGCGTGGGGGCTTTGCAGCCGGTGGGTTTCCGGGGGGTAGGGTGGGGGGTTTTGCGCCCGTGGGTTTCCAGGGGGTTCTGCGCACAGTGGATTTCAGGTGGGGCTTTGTGGCTGGTGGGTTTCTGGGGGAGGGGGTCTTGGGGGGCTTTGCAGCCGGTTGGTTTCTGGGAGGGCATGGGAGGCTTTGCTGCTGGGGGTTTTCCGGAGGGGAGGTGTGGGGCTTTGTGGCCAGTTGGTTTCCAGGTGGCGTGGGGGGCTTTGCGCACGGTGGGATTCCGGGGGTCTTTGAGGCTGGTGGGTTTCCGGGGGGGGGGGGGGGCTTTATGCCCTGTTTGTTTCCAGGGGTGTGGGGGCTTTGTGCCCGGTGGGTTTCCGGGGGTGTGTGAGGGGCTTTGCTCCCAGTGGGTTTCCAGGGGGCTCTGAGCCCAATGGTGTTCCGGGGGGGTCGTGGGGAGCTTTGCGCCGGGTGGGTTTCCGGGGGGCTTGTTGGCTTTGCACCCGGTAGGTTTCCGGTGGGCATTGGAGGGTTTGCGGCCAGTCGGTTTCCGGAGGGGGATGTGGGGGCTTTGCGGCCAGTGGGTTTCCAGGAGGGTGGGGGCATTGCACCCGGTGGTATTTCGGTGGTCTTTGAGGCTGGTGGGTTTTCAGGGGTGGGGGTTTTGCGTCCGGTCGGTTTCCTGGGGGGCGTGGGGGCTTTGCAGCCGGTGGGTTTCCGGGGGGTAGGGTGGGGGGTTTTGCGCCCGTGGGTTTCCAGGGGGTTCTGCGCACAGTGGATTTCTGGTGGGGCTTTGTGGCTGGTGGGTTTCTGGGGGAGGGGGTCTTGGGGGGCTTTGCAGCCGGTTGGTTTCTGGGAGGGCATGGGAGGCTTTGCTGCTGGGGGGTTTCCGGAGGGGAGGTGTGGGGCTTTGTGGCCAGTTGGTTTCCAGGTGGCGTGGGGGGCTTTGCGCACGGTGGGATTCCGGGGGTCTTTGAGGCTGGTGGGTTTCCGGGGGGGGGGGGGGGCTTTATGCCCTGTTTGTTTCCAGGGGTGTGGGGGCTTTGTGCCCGGTGGGTTTCCGGGGGTGTGTGAGGGGCTTTGCTCCCAGTGGGTTTCCAGGGGGCTCTGAGCCCAATGGTGTTCCGGGGGGGTCGTGGGGAGCTTTGCGCCGGGTGGGTTTCCGGGGGGCTTGTTGGCTTTGCACCCGGTAGGTTTCCGGTGGGCATTGGAGGGTTTGCGGCCAGTCGGTTTCCGGAGGGGGATGTGGGGGCTTTGCGGCCAGTGGGTTTCCAGGAGGGTGGGGGCATTGCACCCGGTGGTATTTCGGTGGTCTTTGAGGCTGGTGGGTTTTCAGGGGTGGGGGTTTTGCGTCCGGTCGGTTTCCTGGGGGGCGTGGGGGCTTTGCAGCCGGTGGGTTTCCGGGGGGTAGGGTGGGGGGTTTTGCGCCCGTGGGTTTCCAGGGGGTTCTGCGCACAGTGGATTTCAGGTGGGGCTTTGTGGCTGGTGGGTTTCTGGGGGAGGGGGTCTTGGGGGGCTTTGCAGCCGGTTGGTTTCTGGGAGGGCATGGGAGGCTTTGCTGCTGGGGGTTTTCCGGAGGGGAGGTGTGGGGCTTTGTGGCCAGTTGGTTTCCAGGTGGCGTGGGGGGCTTTGCGCACGGTGGGATTCCGGGGGTCTTTGAGGCTGGTGGGTTTCCGGGGGGGGGGGGGGGCTTTATGCCCTGTTTGTTTCCAGGGGTGTGGGGGCTTTGTGCCCGGTGGGTTTCCGGGGGTGTGTGAGGGGCTTTGCTCCCAGTGGGTTTCCAGGGGGCTCTGAGCCCAATGGTGTTCCGGGGGGGTCGTGGGGAGCTTTGCGCCGGGTGGGTTTCCGGGGGGCTTGTTGGCTTTGCACCCGGTAGGTTTCCGGTGGGCATTGGAGGGTTTGCGGCCAGTCGGTTTCCGGAGGGGGATGTGGGGGCTTTGCGGCCAGTGGGTTTCCAGGAGGGTGGGGGCATTGCACCCGGTGGTAATTTCGGTGGTCTTTGAGGCTGGTGGGTTTTCAGGGGTGGGGGTTTTGCGTCCGGTCGGTTTCCTGGGGGGCGTGGGGGCTTTGCAGCCGGTGGGTTTCCGGGGGGTAGGGTGGGGGGTTTTGCGCCCGTGGGTTTCCAGGGGGTTCTGCGCACAGTGGATTTCTGGTGGGGCTTTGTGGCTGGTGGGTTTCTGGGGGAGGGGGTCTTGGGGGGCTTTGCAGCCGGTTGGTTTCTGGGAGGGCATGGGAGGCTTTGCTGCTGGGGGGTTTCCGGAGGGGAGGTGTGGGGCTTTGTGGCCAGTTGGTTTCCAGGTGGCGTGGGGGGCTTTGCGCACGGTGGGATTCCGGGGGTCTTTGAGGCTGGTGGGTTTCCGGGGGGGGGGGGGGCTTTATGCCCTGTGGGTTTCCAGGGGTGTGGGGGCTTTGTGCCCGGTGGGTTTCCGGGGGTGTGTGAGGGGCTTTGTTCCCAGTGGGTTTCCAGGGGGCTCTGAGCCCAATGGTGTTCCGGGGGGGTCGTGGGGAGCTTTGCGCCGGGTGGGTTTCCGGGGGGCTTGTTGGCTTTGCACCCGGTAGGTTTCCGGTGGGCATGGGAGGGTTTGCGGCCAGTCGGTTCCCGGAGGGGGACGTGGGGGCTTTGCGGCCAGTGGATTTCCAGGAGGGTGGGGGGCATTGCACCCGGTGGTATTTCGGTGGTCTTTGAGGCTGGTGGGTTTTCAGGGGTGGGGGTTTTGCGTCCGGTCGGTTTCCTGGGGGGCGTGGGGGCTTTGCAGCCGGTGGGTTTCCGGGGGGTAGGGTGGGGGGTTTTGCGCCCGTGGGTTTCCAGGGGGTTCTGCGCACAGTGGATTTCTGGTGGGGCTTTGTGGCTGGTGGGTTTCTGGGGGAGGGGGTCTTGGGGGGCTTTGCAGCCGGTTGGTTTCTGGGAGGGCATGGGAGGCTTTGCTGCTGGGGGGTTTCCGGAGGGGAGGTGTGGGGCTTTGTGGCCAGTTGGTTTCCAGGTGGCGTGGGGGGCTTTGCGCACGGTGGGATTCCGGGGGTCTTTGAGGCTGGTGGGTTTCCGGGGGGGGGGGGGGGCTTTATGCCCTGTGGGTTTCCAGGGGTGTGGGGGCTTTGTGCCCGGTGGGTTTCCGGGGGTGTGTGAGGGGCTTTGTTCCCAGTGGGTTTCCAGGGGGCTCTGAGCCAATGGTGTTCCGGGGGGGTCGTGGGGAGCTTTGCGCCGGGTGGGTTTCCGGGGGGCTTGTTGGCTTTGCACCCGGTAGGTTTCCGGTGGGCATGGGAGGGTTTGCGGCCAGTCGGTTCCCGGAGGGGGACGTGGGGGCTTTGCGGCCAGTGGATTTCCAGGAGGGTGGGGGGCATTGCACCCGGTGGTATTTCGGTGGTCTTTGAGGCTGGTGGGTTTTCAGGGGTGGGGGTTTTGCGTCCGGTCGGTTTCCTGGGGGGCGTGGGGGCTTTGCAGCCGGTGGGTTTCCGGGGGGTAGGGTGGGGGGTTTTGCGCCCGTGGGTTTCCAGGGGGTTCTGCGCACAGTGGATTTCAGGTGGGGCTTTGTGGCTGGTGGGTTTCTGGGGGAGGGGGTCTTGGGGGGCTTTGCAGCCGGTTGGTTTCTGGGAGGGCATGGGAGGCTTTGCTGCTGGGGGTTTTCCGGAGGGGAGGTGTGGGGCTTTGTGGCCAGTTGGTTTCCAGGTGGCGTGGGGGGCTTTGCGCACGGTGGGATTCCGGGGGTCTTTGAGGCTGGTGGGTTTCCGGGGGGGGGGGGGGGCTTTATGCCCTGTTTGTTTCCAGGGGTGTGGGGGCTTTGTGCCCGGTGGGTTTCCGGGGGTGTGTGGGGCTTTGCTCCCAGTGGGTTTCCAGGGGGCTCTGAGCCCAATGGTGTTCCGGGGGGGTCGTGGGGAGCTTTGCGCCGGGTGGGTTTCCGGGGGGCTTGTTGGCTTTGCACCCGGTAGGTTTCCGGTGGGCATTGGAGGGTTTGCGGCCAGTCGGTTTCCGGAGGGGGATGTGGGGGCTTTGCGGCCAGTGGGTTTCCAGGAGGGTGGGGGCATTGCACCCGGTGGTATTTCGGTGGTCTTTGAGGCTGGTGGGTTTTCAGGGGTGGGGGTTTTGCGTCCGGTCGGTTTCCTGGGGGGCGTGGGGGCTTTGCAGCCGGTGGGTTTCCGGGGGGTAGGGTGGGGGGTTTTGCGCCCGTGGGTTTCCAGGGGGTTCTGCGCACAGTGGATTTCTGGTGGGGCTTTGTGGCTGGTGGGTTTCTGGGGGAGGGGGTCTTGGGGGGCTTTGCAGCCGGTTGGTTTCTGGGAGGGCATGGGAGGCTTTGCTGCTGGGGGGTTTCCGGAGGGGAGGTGTGGGGCTTTGTGGCCAGTTGGTTTCCAGGTGGCGTGGGGGGCTTTGCGCACGGTGGGATTCCGGGGGTCTTTGAGGCTGGTGGGTTTCCGGGGGGGGGGGGGGGCTTTATGCCCTGTGGGTTTCCAGGGGTGTGGGGGCTTTGTGCCCGGTGGGTTTCCGGGGGTGTGTGAGGGGCTTTGTTCCCAGTGGGTTTCCAGGGGGCTCTGAGCCCAATGGTGTTCCGGGGGGGTCGTGGGGAGCTTTGCGCCGGGTGGGTTTCCGGGGGGCTTGTTGGCTTTGCACCCGGTAGGTTTCCGGTGGGCATGGGAGGGTTTGCGGCCAGTCGGTTCCCGGAGGGGGACGTGGGGGCTTTGCGGCCAGTGGATTTCCAGGAGGGTGGGGGGCATTGCACCCGGTGGTATTTCGGTGGTCTTTGAGGCTGGTGGGTTTTCAGGGGTGGGGGTTTTGCGTCCGGTCGGTTTCCTGGGGGGCGTGGGGGCTTTGCAGCCGGTGGGTTTCCGGGGGGTAGGGTGGGGGGTTTTGCGCCCGTGGGTTTCCAGGGGGTTCTGCGCACAGTGGATTTCTGGTGGGGCTTTGTGGCTGGTGGGTTTCTGGGGGAGGGGGTCTTGGGGGGCTTTGCAGCCGGTTGGTTTCTGGGAGGGCATGGGAGGCTTTGCTGCTGGGGGGTTTCCGGAGGGGAGGTGTGGGGCTTTGTGGCCAGTTGGTTTCCAGGTGGCGTGGGGGGCTTTGCGCACGGTGGGATTCCGGGGGTCTTTGAGGCTGGTGGGTTTCCGGGGGGGGGGGGGGGCTTTATGCCCTGTGGGTTTCCAGGGGTGTGGGGGCTTTGTGCCCGGTGGGTTTCCGGGGGTGTGTGAGGGGCTTTGTTCCCAGTGGGTTTCCAGGGGGCTCTGAGCCCAATGGTGTTCCGGGGGGGTCGTGGGGAGCTTTGCGCCGGGTGGGTTTCCGGGGGGCTTGTTGGCTTTGCACCCGGTAGGTTTCCGGTGGGCATGGGAGGGTTTGCGGCCAGTCGGTTCCCGGAGGGGGACGTGGGGGCTTTGCGGCCAGTGGATTTCCAGGAGGGTGGGGGGCATTGCACCCGGTGGTATTTCGGTGGTCTTTGAGGCTGGTGGGTTTTCAGGGGTGGGGGTTTTGCGTCCGGTCGGTTTCCTGGGGGGCGTGGGGGCTTTGCAGCCGGTGGGTTTCCGGGGGGTAGGGTGGGGGGTTTTGCGCCCGTGGGTTTCCAGGGGGTTCTGCGCACAGTGGATTTCTGGTGGGGCTTTGTGGCTGGTGGGTTTCTGGGGGAGGGGGTCTTGGGGGGCTTTGCAGCCGGTTGGTTTCTGGGAGGGCATGGGAGGCTTTGCTGCTGGGGGGTTTCCGGAGGGGAGGTGTGGGGCTTTGTGGCCAGTTGGTTTCCAGGTGGCGTGGGGGGCTTTGCGCACGGTGGGATTCCGGGGGTCTTTGAGGCTGGTGGGTTTCCGGGGGGGGGGGGGGGGCTTTATGCCCTGTGGGTTTCCAGGGGTGTGGGGGCTTTGTGCCCGGTGGGTTTCCGGGGGTGTGTGAGGGGCTTTGTTCCCAGTGGGTTTCCAGGGGGCTCTGAGCCCAATGGTGTTCCGGGGGGGTCGTGGGGAGCTTTGCGCCGGGTGGGTTTCCGGGGGGCTTGTTGGCTTTGCACCCGGTAGGTTTCCGGTGGGCATGGGAGGGTTTGCGGCCAGTCGGTTCCCGGAGGGGGACGTGGGGGCTTTGCGGCCAGTGGATTTCCAGGAGGGTGGGGGGCATTGCACCCGGTGGTATTTCGGTGGTCTTTGAGGCTGGTGGGTTTTCAGGGGTGGGGGTTTTGCGTCCGGTCGGTTTCCTGGGGGGCGTGGGGGCTTTGCAGCCGGTGGGTTTCCGGGGGGTAGGGTGGGGGGTTTTGCGCCCGTGGGTTTCCAGGGGGTTCTGCGCACAGTGGATTTCTGGTGGGGCTTTGTGGCTGGTGGGTTTCTGGGGGAGGGGGTCTTGGGGGGCTTTGCAGCCGGTTGGTTTCTGGGAGGGCATGGGAGGCTTTGCTGCTGGGGGGTTTCCGGAGGGGAGGTGTGGGGCTTTGTGGCCAGTTGGTTTCCAGGTGGCGTGGGGGGCTTTGCGCACGGTGGGATTCCGGGGGTCTTTGAGGCTGGTGGGTTTCCGGGGGGGGGGGGGGGGGGGCTTTATGCCCTGTGGGTTTCCAGGGGTGTGGGGGCTTTGTGCCCGGTGGGTTTCCGGGGGTGTGTGAGGGGCTTTGTTCCCAGTGGGTTTCCAGGGGGCTCTGAGCCCAATGGTGTTCCGGGGGGGTCGTGGGGAGCTTTGCGCCGGGTGGGTTTCCGGGGGGCTTGTTGGCTTTGCACCCGGTAGGTTTCCGGTGGGCATTGGAGGGTTTGCGGCCAGTCGGTTTCCGGAGGGGGATGTGGGGGCTTTGCGGCCAGTGGGTTTCCAGGAGGGTGGGGGCATTGCACCCGGTGGTATTTCGGTGGTCTTTGAGGCTGGTGGGTTTTCAGGGGTGGGGGTTTTGCGTCCGGTCGGTTTCCTGGGGGGCGTGGGGGCTTTGCAGCCGGTGGGTTTCCGGGGGGTAGGGTGGGGGGTTTTGCGCCCGTGGGTTTCCAGGGGGTTCTGCGCACAGTGGATTTCAGGTGGGGCTTTGTGGCTGGTGGGTTTCTGGGGGAGGGGGTCTTGGGGGGCTTTGCAGCCGGTTGGTTTCTGGGAGGGCATGGGAGGCTTTGCTGCTGGGGGTTTTCCGGAGGGGAGGTGTGGGGCTTTGTGGCCAGTTGGTTTCCAGGTGGCGTGGGGGGCTTTGCGCACGGTGGGATTCCAGGGGTCTTTGAGGCTGGTGGGTTTCCGGGGGGGGGGGGGGGGCTTTATGCCCTGTTTGTTTCCAGGGGTGTGGGGGCTTTGTGCCCGGTGGGTTTCCGGGGGTGTGTGAGGGGCTTTGCTCCCAGTGGGTTTCCAGGGGGCTCTGAGCCCAATGGTGTTCCGGGGGGGTCGTGGGGAGCTTTGCGCCGGGTGGGTTTCCGGGGGGCTTGTTGGCTTTGCACCCGGTAGGTTTCCGGTGGGCATTGGAGGGTTTGCGGCCAGTCGGTTTCCGGAGGGGGATGTGGGGGCTTTGCGGCCAGTGGGTTTCCAGGAGGGTGGGGGCATTGCACCCGGTGGTATTTCGGTGGTCTTTGAGGCTGGTGGGTTTTCAGGGGTGGGGGTTTTGCGTCCGGTCGGTTTCCTGGGGGGCGTGGGGGCTTTGCAGCCGGTGGGTTTCCGGGGGGTAGGGTGGGGGGTTTTGCGCCCGTGGGTTTCCAGGGGGTTCTGCGCACAGTGGATTTCTGGTGGGGCTTTGTGGCTGGTGGGTTTCTGGGGGAGGGGGTCTTGGGGGGCTTTGCAGCCGGTTGGTTTCTGGGAGGGCATGGGAGGCTTTGCTGCTGGGGGGTTTCCGGAGGGGAGGTGTGGGGCTTTGTGGCCAGTTGGTTTCCAGGTGGCGTGGGGGGCTTTGCGCACGGTGGGATTCCGGGGGTCTTTGAGGCTGGTGGGTTTCCGGGGGGGGGGGGGGCTTTATGCCCTGTGGGTTTCCAGGGGTGTGGGGGCTTTGTGCCCGGTGGGTTTCCGGGGGTGTGTGAGGGGCTTTGTTCCCAGTGGGTTTCCAGGGGGCTCTGAGCCCAATGGTGTTCCGGGGGGGTCGTGGGGAGCTTTGCGCCGGGTGGGTTTCCGGGGGGCTTGTTGGCTTTGCACCCGGTAGGTTTCCGGTGGGCATGGGAGGGTTTGCGGCCAGTCGGTTCCCGGAGGGGGACGTGGGGGCTTTGCGGCCAGTGGATTTCCAGGAGGGTGGGGGGCATTGCACCCGGTGGTATTTCGGTGGTCTTTGAGGCTGGTGGGTTTTCAGGGGTGGGGGTTTTGCGTCCGGTCGGTTTCCTGGGGGGCGTGGGGGCTTTGCAGCCGGTGGGTTTCCGGGGGGTAGGGTGGGGGGTTTTGCGCCCGTGGGTTTCCAGGGGGTTCTGCGCACAGTGGATTTCTGGTGGGGCTTTGTGGCTGGTGGGTTTCTGGGGGAGGGGGTCTTGGGGGGCTTTGCAGCCGGTTGGTTTCTGGGAGGGCATGGGAGGCTTTGCTGCTGGGGGTTTTCCGGAGGGGAGGTGTGGGGCTTTGTGGCCAGTTGGTTTCCAGGTGGCGTGGGGGGCTTTGCGCACGGTGGGATTCCGGGGGTCTTTGAGGCTGGTGGGTTTCCGGGGGGGGGGGGGGGCTTTATGCCCTGTTTGTTTCCAGGGGTGTGGGGGCTTTGTGCCCGGTGGGTTTCCGGGGGTGTGTGAGGGGCTTTGCTCCCAGTGGGTTTCCAGGGGGCTCTGAGCCCAATGGTGTTCCGGGGGGGTCGTGGGGAGCTTTGCGCCGGGTGGGTTTCCGGGGGGCTTGTTGGCTTTGCACCCGGTAGGTTTCCGGTGGGCATTGGAGGGTTTGCGGCCAGTCGGTTTCCGGAGGGGGATGTGGGGGCTTTGCGGCCAGTGGGTTTCCAGGAGGGTGGGGGCATTGCACCCGGTGGTATTTCGGTGGTCTTTGAGGCTGGTGGGTTTTCAGGGGTGGGGGTTTTGCGTCCGGTCGGTTTCCTGGGGGGCGTGGGGGCTTTGCAGCCGGTGGGTTTCCGGGGGGTAGGGTGGGGGGTTTTGCGCCCGTGGGTTTCCAGGGGGTTCTGCGCACAGTGGATTTCTGGTGGGGCTTTGTGGCTGGTGGGTTTCTGGGGGAGGGGGTCTTGGGGGGCTTTGCAGCCGGTTGGTTTCTGGGAGGGCATGGGAGGCTTTGCTGCTGGGGGGTTTCCGGAGGGGAGGTGTGGGGCTTTGTGGCCAGTTGGTTTCCAGGTGGCGTGGGGGGCTTTGCGCACGGTGGGATTCCGGGGGTCTTTGAGGCTGGTGGGTTTCCGGGGGGGGGGGGGGGCTTTATGCCCTGTTTGTTTCCAGGGGTGTGGGGGCTTTGTGCCCGGTGGGTTTCCGGGGGTGTGTGAGGGGCTTTGCTCCCAGTGGGTTTCCAGGGGGCTCTGAGCCCAATGGTGTTCCGGGGGGGTCGTGGGGAGCTTTGCGCCGGGTGGGTTTCCGGGGGGCTTGTTGGCTTTGCACCCGGTAGGTTTCCGGTGGGCATTGGAGGGTTTGCGGCCAGTCGGTTTCCGGAGGGGGATGTGGGGGCTTTGCGGCCAGTGGGTTTCCAGGAGGGTGGGGGCATTGCACCCGGTGGTATTTCGGTGGTCTTTGAGGCTGGTGGGTTTTCAGGGGTGGGGGTTTTGCGTCCGGTCGGTTTCCTGGGGGGCGTGGGGGCTTTGCAGCCGGTGGGTTTCCGGGGGGTAGGGTGGGGGGTTTTGCGCCCGTGGGTTTCCAGGGGGTTCTGCGCACAGTGGATTTCTGGTGGGGCTTTGTGGCTGGTGGGTTTCTGGGGGAGGGGGTCTTGGGGGGCTTTGCAGCCGGTTGGTTTCTGGGAGGGCATGGGAGGCTTTGCTGCTGGGGGGTTTCCGGAGGGGAGGTGTGGGGCTTTGTGGCCAGTTGGTTTCCAGGTGGCGTGGGGGGCTTTGCGCACGGTGGGATTCCGGGGGTCTTTGAGGCTGGTGGGTTTCCGGGGGGGGGGGGGCTTTATGCCCTGTGGGTTTCCAGGGGTGTGGGGGCTTTGTGCCCGGTGGGTTTCCGGGGGTGTGTGAGGGGCTTTGTTCCCAGTGGGTTTCCAGGGGGCTCTGAGCCCAATGGTGTTCCGGGGGGGTCGTGGGGAGCTTTGCGCCGGGTGGGTTTCCGGGGGGCTTGTTGGCTTTGCACCCGGTAGGTTTCCGGTGGGCATGGGAGGGTTTGCGGCCAGTCGGTTCCCGGAGGGGGACGTGGGGGCTTTGCGGCCAGTGGATTTCCAGGAGGGTGGGGGGCATTGCACCCGGTGGTATTTCGGTGGTCTTTGAGGCTGGTGGGTTTTCAGGGGTGGGGGTTTTGCGTCCGGTCGGTTTCCTGGGGGGCGTGGGGGCTTTGCAGCCGGTGGGTTTCCGGGGGGTAGGGTGGGGGGTTTTGCGCCCGTGGGTTTCCAGGGGGTTCTGCGCACAGTGGATTTCAGGTGGGGCTTTGTGGCTGGTGGGTTTCTGGGGGAGGGGGTCTTGGGGGGCTTTGCAGCCGGTTGGTTTCTGGGAGGGCATGGGAGGCTTTGCTGCTGGGGGTTTTCCGGAGGGGAGGTGTGGGGCTTTGTGGCCAGTTGGTTTCCAGGTGGCGTGGGGGGCTTTGCGCACGGTGGGATTCCGGGGGTCTTTGAGGCTGGTGGGTTTCCGGGGGGGGGGGGGGGGCTTTATGCCCTGTTTGTTTCCAGGGGTGTGGGGGCTTTGTGCCCGGTGGGTTTCCGGGGGTGTGTGAGGGGCTTTGCTCCCAGTGGGTTTCCAGGGGGCTCTGAGCCCAATGGTGTTCCGGGGGGGTCGTGGGGAGCTTTGCGCCGGGTGGGTTTCCGGGGGGCTTGTTGGCTTTGCACCCGGTAGGTTTCCGGTGGGCATGGGAGGGTTTGCGGCCAGTCGGTTCCCGGAGGGGGACGTGGGGGCTTTGCGGCCAGTGGATTTCCAGGAGGGTGGGGGGCATTGCACCCGGTGGTATTTCGGTGGTCTTTGAGGCTGGTGGGTTTTCAGGGGTGGGGGTTTTGCGTCCGGTCGGTTTCCTGGGGGGCGTGGGGGCTTTGCAGCCGGTGGGTTTCCGGGGGGTAGGGTGGGGGGTTTTGCGCCCGTGGGTTTCCAGGGGGTTCTGCGCACAGTGGATTTCAGGTGGGGCTTTGTGGCTGGTGGGTTTCTGGGGGAGGGGGTCTTGGGGGGCTTTGCAGCCGGTTGGTTTCTGGGAGGGCATGGGAGGCTTTGCTGCTGGGGGTTTTCCGGAGGGGAGGTGTGGGGCTTTGTGGCCAGTTGGTTTCCAGGTGGCGTGGGGGGCTTTGCGCACGGTGGGATTCCGGGGGTCTTTGAGGCTGGTGGGTTTCCGGGGGGGGGGGGGGGCTTTATGCCCTGTTTGTTTCCAGGGGTGTGGGGGCTTTGTGCCCGGTGGGTTTCCGGGGGTGTGTGAGGGGCTTTGCTCCCAGTGGGTTTCCAGGGGGCTCTGAGCCCAATGGTGTTCCGGGGGGGTCGTGGGGAGCTTTGCGCCGGGTGGGTTTCCGGGGGGCTTGTTGGCTTTGCACCCGGTAGGTTTCCGGTGGGCATTGGAGGGTTTGCGGCCAGTCGGTTTCCGGAGGGGGATGTGGGGGCTTTGCGGCCAGTGGGTTTCCAGGAGGGTGGGGGCATTGCACCCGGTGGTATTTCGGTGGTCTTTGAGGCTGGTGGGTTTTCAGGGGTGGGGGTTTTGCGTCCGGTCGGTTTCCTGGGGGGCGTGGGGGCTTTGCAGCCGGTGGGTTTCCGGGGGGTAGGGTGGGGGGTTTTGCGCCCGTGGGTTTCCAGGGGGTTCTGCGCACAGTGGATTTCTGGTGGGGCTTTGTGGCTGGTGGGTTTCTGGGGGAGGGGGTCTTGGGGGGCTTTGCAGCCGGTTGGTTTCTGGGAGGGCATGGGAGGCTTTGCTGCTGGGGGGTTTCCGGAGGGGAGGTGTGGGGCTTTGTGGCCAGTTGGTTTCCAGGTGGCGTGGGGGGCTTTGCGCACGGTGGGATTCCGGGGGTCTTTGAGGCTGGTGGGTTTCCGGGGGGGGGGGGGGGCTTTATGCCCTGTTTGTTTCCAGGGGTGTGGGGGCTTTGTGCCCGGTGGGTTTCCGGGGGTGTGTGAGGGGCTTTGCTCCCAGTGGGTTTCCAGGGGGCTCTGAGCCCAATGGTGTTCCGGGGGGGTCGTGGGGAGCTTTGCGCCGGGTGGGTTTCCGGGGGGCTTGTTGGCTTTGCACCCGGTAGGTTTCCGGTGGGCATTGGAGGGTTTGCGGCCAGTCGGTTTCCGGAGGGGGATGTGGGGGCTTTGCGGCCAGTGGGTTTCCAGGAGGGTGGGGGCATTGCACCCGGTGGTATTTCGGTGGTCTTTGAGGCTGGTGGGTTTTCAGGGGTGGGGGTTTTGCGTCCGGTCGGTTTCCTGGGGGGCGTGGGGGCTTTGCAGCCGGTGGGTTTCCGGGGGGTAGGGTGGGGGGTTTTGCGCCCGTGGGTTTCCAGGGGGTTCTGCGCACAGTGGATTTCAGGTGGGGCTTTGTGGCTGGTGGGTTTCTGGGGGAGGGGGTCTTGGGGGGCTTTGCAGCCGGTTGGTTTCTGGGAGGGCATGGGAGGCTTTGCTGCTGGGGGTTTTCCGGAGGGGAGGTGTGGGGCTTTGTGGCCAGTTGGTTTCCAGGTGGCGTGGGGGGCTTTGCGCACGGTGGGATTCCGGGGGTCTTTGAGGCTGGTGGGTTTCCGGGGGGGGGGGGGGGCTTTATGCCCTGTTTGTTTCCAGGGGTGTGGGGGCTTTGTGCCCGGTGGGTTTCCGGGGGTGTGTGAGGGGCTTTGCTCCCAGTGGGTTTCCAGGGGGCTCTGAGCCCAATGGTGTTCCGGGGGGGTCGTGGGGAGCTTTGCGCCGGGTGGGTTTCCGGGGGGCTTGTTGGCTTTGCACCCGGTAGGTTTCCGGTGGGCATTGGAGGGTTTGCGGCCAGTCGGTTTCCGGAGGGGGATGTGGGGGCTTTGCGGCCAGTGGGTTTCCAGGAGGGTGGGGGCATTGCACCCGGTGGTATTTCGGTGGTCTTTGAGGCTGGTGGGTTTTCAGGGGTGGGGGTTTTGCGTCCGGTCGGTTTCCTGGGGGGCGTGGGGGCTTTGCAGCCGGTGGGTTTCCGGGGGGTAGGGTGGGGGGTTTTGCGCCCGTGGGTTTCCAGGGGGTTCTGCGCACAGTGGATTTCTGGTGGGGCTTTGTGGCTGGTGGGTTTCTGGGGGAGGGGGTCTTGGGGGGCTTTGCAGCCGGTTGGTTTCTGGGAGGGCATGGGAGGCTTTGCTGCTGGGGGGTTTCCGGAGGGGAGGTGTGGGGCTTTGTGGCCAGTTGGTTTCCAGGTGGCGTGGGGGGCTTTGCGCACGGTGGGATTCCGGGGGTCTTTGAGGCTGGTGGGTTTCCGGGGGGGGGGGGGGCTTTATGCCCTGTGGGTTTCCAGGGGTGTGGGGGCTTTGTGCCCGGTGGGTTTCCGGGGGTGTGTGAGGGGCTTTGTTCCCAGTGGGTTTCCAGGGGGCTCTGAGCCCAATGGTGTTCCGGGGGGGTCGTGGGGAGCTTTGCGCCGGGTGGGTTTCCGGGGGGCTTG
>JAWZYU010001602.1:0-17875 GCA_038380435.1 Ryuthela nishihirai
CCTGTTACGAGTTCCCGCCTCATGACCCGGGGGAGGTAGTTTTTTGGGCTCTCGGGCAACTGTCGGGTGTTCCCGCCTCATGTCCCGCGGGATTTTTTTTCTCCGGTGGTCTCGGGCACCTGTTACGAGTTCCCGCCTCATGACCCGGGGGAGGTAGTTTTTTGGGCTCTCGGGCAACTGTCGGGTGTTCCCGCCTCATGTCCCGCGGGATTTTTTTTCTCCGGTGGTCTCGGGCACCTGTTACGAGTTCCCGCCTCATGTCCCGCGGGATTTTTTTTCTCCGGTGGTCTCGGGCACCTGTTACGAGTTCCCGCCTCATGACCCGGGGGAGGTAGTTTTTTGGGCTCTCGGGCAACTGTCGGGTGTTCCCGCCTCATGTCCCGCGGGGAGTTTTTTTCTCCGGTGGTCTCGGGCACCTGTTACGAGTTCCCGCCTCATGACCCGGGGGAGGTAGTTTTTTGGGCTCTCGGGCAACTGTCGGGTGTTCCCGCCTCATGTCCCGGGGGAGTTTTTTTCTCCGGTGGTCTCGGGCACCTGTTACGAGTTCCCGCCTCATGACCCGGGGGAGGTAGTTTTTTGGGCTCTCGGGCAACTGTCGGGTGTTCCCGCCTCATGTCCCGCGGGATTTTTTTTCTCCGGTGGTCTCGGGCACCTGTTACGAGTTCCCGCCTCATGACCCGGGGGAGGTAGTTTTTTGGGCTCTCGGGCAACTGTCGGGTGTTCCCGCCTCATGTCCCGCGGGATTTTTTTTCTCCGGTGGTCTCGGGCACCTGTTACGAGTTCCCGCCTCATGACCCGGGGGAGGTAGTTTTTTGGGCTCTCGGGCAACTGTCGGGTGTTCCCGCCTCATGTCCCGCGGGATTTTTTTTCTCCGGTGGTCTCGGGCACCTGTTACGAGTTCCCGCCTCATGACCCGGGGGAGGTAGTTTTTTGGGCTCTCGGGCAACTGTCGGGTGTTCCCGCCTCATGTCCCGCGGGATTTTTTTTCTCCGGTGGTCTCGGGCACCTGTTACGAGTTCCCGCCTCATGACCCGGGGGAGGTAGTTTTTTGGGCTCTCGGGCAACTGTCGGGTGTTCCCGCCTCATGTCCCGCGGGATTTTTTTTCTCCGGTGGTCTCGGGCACCTGTTACGAGTTCCCGCCTCATGTCCCGCGGGATTTTTTTTCTCCGGTGGTCTCGGGCACCTGTTACGAGTTCCCGCCTCATGACCCGGGGGAGGTAGTTTTTTGGGCTCTCGGGCAACTGTCGGGTGTTCCCGCCTCATGTCCCGCGGGATTTTTTTTCTCCGGTGGTCTCGGGCACCTGTTACGAGTTCCCGCCTCATGACCCGGGGGAGGTAGTTTTTTGGGCTCTCGGGCAACTGTCGGGTGTTCCCGCCTCATGTCCCGCGGGATTTTTTTTCTCCGGTGGTCTCGGGCACCTGTTACGAGTTCCCGCCTCATGACCCGGGGGAGGTAGTTTTTTGGGCTCTCGGGCAACTGTCGGGTGTTCCCGCCTCATGTCCCGCGGGATTTTTTTTCTCCGGTGGTCTCGGGCACCTGTTACGAGTTCCCGCCTCATGACCCGGGGGAGGTAGTTTTTTGGGCTCTCGGGCAACTGTCGGGTGTTCCCGCCTCATGTCCCGCGGGAGTTTTTTTCTCCGGTGGTCTCGGGCACCTGTTACGAGTTCCCGCCTCATGACCCGGGGGAGGTAGTTTTTTGGGCTCTCGGGCAACTGTCGGGTGTTCCCGCCTCATGTCCCGGGGAGTTTTTTTCTCCGGTGGTCTCGGGCACCTGTTACGAGTTCCCGCCTCATGACCCGGGGGAGGTAGTTTTTTGGGCTCTCGGGCAACTGTCGGGTGTTCCCGCCTCATGTCCCGCGGGATTTTTTTTCTCCGGTGGTCTCGGGCACCTGTTACGAGTTCCCGCCTCATGACCCGGGGGAGGTAGTTTTTTGGGCTCTCGGGCAACTGTCGGGTGTTCCCGCCTCATGTCCCGCGGGATTTTTTTTCTCCGGTGGTCTCGGGCACCTGTTACGAGTTCCCGCCTCATGACCCGGGGGAGGTAGTTTTTTGGGCTCTCGGGCAACTGTCGGGTGTTCCCGCCTCATGTCCCGCGGGATTTTTTTTCTCCGGTGGTCTCGGGCACCTGTTACGAGTTCCCGCCTCATGACCCGGGGGAGGTAGTTTTTTGGGCTCTCGGGCAACTGTCGGGTGTTCCCGCCTCATGTCCCGCGGGATTTTTTTTCTCCGGTGGTCTCGGGCACCTGTTACGAGTTCCCGCCTCATGACCCGGGGGAGGTAGTTTTTTGGGCTCTCGGGCAACTGTCGGGTGTTCCCGCCTCATGTCCCGCGGGATTTTTTTTCTCCGGTGGTCTCGGGCACCTGTTACGAGTTCCCGCCTCATGACCCGGGGGAGGTAGTTTTTTGGGCTCTCGGGCAACTGTCGGGTGTTCCCGCCTCATGTCCCGCGGGATTTTTTTTCTCCGGTGGTCTCGGGCACCTGTTACGAGTTCCCGCCTCATGACCCGGGGGAGGTAGTTTTTTGTGCTCTCGGGCAACTGTCGGGTGTTCCCGCCTCATGTCCCGCGGGATTTTTTTTCTCCGGTGGTCTCGGGCACCTGTTACGAGTTCCCGCCTCATGACCCGGGGGAGGTAGTTTTTTGTGCTCTCGGGCAACTGTCGGGTGTTCCCGCCTCATGTCCCGCGGGATTTTTTTTCTCCGGTGGTCTCGGGCACCTGTTACGAGTTCCCGCCTCATGTCCCGCGGGATTTTTTTTCTCCGGTGGTCTCGGGCACCTGTTACGAGTTCCCGCCTCATGACCCGGGGGAGGTAGTTTTTTGGGCTCTCGGGCAACTGTCGGGTGTTCCCGCCTCATGTCCCGCGGGATTTTTTTTCTCCGGTGGTCTCGGGCACCTGTTACGAGTTCCCGCCTCATGACCCGGGGGAGGTAGTTTTTTGGGCTCTCGGGCAACTGTCGGGTGTTCCCGCCTCATGTCCCGCGGGATTTTTTTTCTCCGGTGGTCTCGGGCACCTGTTACGAGTTCCCGCCTCATGACCCGGGGGAGGTAGTTTTTTGGGCTCTCGGGCAACTGTCGGGTGTTCCCGCCTCATGTCCCGCGGGATTTTTTTTCTCCGGTGGTCTCGGGCACCTGTTACGAGTTCCCGCCTCATGACCCGGGGGAGGTAGTTTTTTGGGCTCTCGGGCAACTGTCGGGTGTTCCCGCCTCATGTCCCGGGGGAGTTTTTTTCTCCGGTGGTCTCGGGCACCTGTTACGAGTTCCCGCCTCATGACCCGGGGGAGGTAGTTTTTTGGGCTCTCGGGCAACTGTCGGGTGTTCCCGCCTCATGTCCCGGGGGAGTTTTTTTCTCCGGTGGTCTCGGGCACCTGTTACGAGTTCCCGCCTCATGACCCGGGGGAGGTAGTTTTTTGGGCTCTCGGGCAACTGTCGGGTGTTCCCGCCTCATGTCCCGCGGGATTTTTTTTCTCCGGTGGTCTCGGGCACCTGTTACGAGTTCCCGCCTCATGACCCGGGGGAGGTAGTTTTTTGGGCTCTCGGGCAACTGTCGGGTGTTCCCGCCTCATGTCCCGCGGGATTTTTTTTCTCCGGTGGTCTCGGGCACCTGTTACGAGTTCCCGCCTCATGACCCGGGGGAGGTAGTTTTTTGGGCTCTCGGGCAACTGTCGGGTGTTCCCGCCTCATGTCCCGCGGGATTTTTTTTCTCCGGTGGTCTCGGGCACCTGTTACGAGTTCCCGCCTCATGACCCGGGGGAGGTAGTTTTTTGGGCTCTCGGGCAACTGTCGGGTGTTCCCGCCTCATGTCCCGCGGGATTTTTTTTCTCCGGTGGTCTCGGGCACCTGTTACGAGTTCCCGCCTCATGACCCGGGGGAGGTAGTTTTTTGGGCTCTCGGGCAACTGTCGGGTGTTCCCGCCTCATGTCCCGCGGGATTTTTTTTCTCCGGTGGTCTCGGGCACCTGTTACGAGTTCCCGCCTCATGACCCGGGGGAGGTAGTTTTTTGTGCTCTCGGGCAACTGTCGGGTGTTCCCGCCTCATGTCCCGCGGGATTTTTTTTCTCCGGTGGTCTCGGGCACCTGTTACGAGTTCCCGCCTCATGACCCGGGGGAGGTAGTTTTTTGTGCTCTCGGGCAACTGTCGGGTGTTCCCGCCTCATGTCCCGCGGGATTTTTTTTCTCCGGTGGTCTCGGGCACCTGTTACGAGTTCCCGCCTCATGTCCCGCGGGATTTTTTTTCTCCGGTGGTCTCGGGCACCTGTTACGAGTTCCCGCCTCATGACCCGGGGGAGGTAGTTTTTTGGGCTCTCGGGCAACTGTCGGGTGTTCCCGCCTCATGTCCCGGGGGAGTTTTTTTCTCCGGTGGTCTCGGGCACCTGTTACGAGTTCCCGCCTCATGACCCGGGGGAGGTAGTTTTTTGGGCTCTCGGGCAACTGTCGGGTGTTCCCGCCTCATGTCCCGGGGGAGTTTTTTTCTCCGGTGGTCTCGGGCACCTGTTACGAGTTCCCGCCTCATGACCCGGGGGAGGTAGTTTTTTGGGCTCTCGGGCAACTGTCGGGTGTTCCCGCCTCATGTCCCGCGGGATTTTTTTTCTCCGGTGGTCTCGGGCACCTGTTACGAGTTCCCGCCTCATGACCCGGGGGAGGTAGTTTTTTGGGCTCTCGGGCAACTGTCGGGTGTTCCCGCCTCATGTCCCGCGGGATTTTTTTTCTCCGGTGGTCTCGGGCACCTGTTACGAGTTCCCGCCTCATGACCCGGGGGAGGTAGTTTTTTGGGCTCTCGGGCAACTGTCGGGTGTTCCCGCCTCATGTCCCGCGGGATTTTTTTTCTCCGGTGGTCTCGGGCACCTGTTACGAGTTCCCGCCTCATGACCCGGGGGAGGTAGTTTTTTGGGCTCTCGGGCAACTGTCGGGTGTTCCCGCCTCATGTCCCGCGGGATTTTTTTTCTCCGGTGGTCTCGGGCACCTGTTACGAGTTCCCGCCTCATGACCCGGGGGAGGTAGTTTTTTGGGCTCTCGGGCAACTGTCGGGTGTTCCCGCCTCATGTCCCGCGGGATTTTTTTTCTCCGGTGGTCTCGGGCACCTGTTACGAGTTCCCGCCTCATGACCCGGGGGAGGTAGTTTTTTGGGCTCTCGGGCAACTGTCGGGTGTTCCCGCCTCATGTCCCGCGGGATTTTTTTTCTCCGGTGGTCTCGGGCACCTGTTACGAGTTCCCGCCTCATGACCCGGGGGAGGTAGTTTTTTGTGCTCTCGGGCAACTGTCGGGTGTTCCCGCCTCATGTCCCGCGGGATTTTTTTTCTCCGGTGGTCTCGGGCACCTGTTACGAGTTCCCGCCTCATGACCCGGGGGAGGTAGTTTTTTGTGCTCTCGGGCAACTGTCGGGTGTTCCCGCCTCATGTCCCGCGGGATTTTTTTTCTCCGGTGGTCTCGGGCACCTGTTACGAGTTCCCGCCTCATGTCCCGCGGGATTTTTTTTCTCCGGTGGTCTCGGGCACCTGTTACGAGTTCCCGCCTCATGACCCGGGGGAGGTAGTTTTTTGGGCTCTCGGGCAACTGTCGGGTGTTCCCGCCTCATGTCCCGGGGAGTTTTTTTCTCCGGTGGTCTCGGGCACCTGTTACGAGTTCCCGCCTCATGACCCGGGGGAGGTAGTTTTTTGGGCTCTCGGGCAACTGTCGGGTGTTCCCGCCTCATGTCCCGGGGAGTTTTTTTCTCCGGTGGTCTCGGGCACCTGTTACGAGTTCCCGCCTCATGACCCGGGGGAGGTAGTTTTTTGGGCTCTCGGGCAACTGTCGGGTGTTCCCGCCTCATGTCCCGCGGGATTTTTTTTCTCCGGTGGTCTCGGGCACCTGTTACGAGTTCCCGCCTCATGACCCGGGGGAGGTAGTTTTTTGGGCTCTCGGGCAACTGTCGGGTGTTCCCGCCTCATGTCCCGCGGGATTTTTTTTCTCCGGTGGTCTCGGGCACCTGTTACGAGTTCCCGCCTCATGACCCGGGGGAGGTAGTTTTTTGGGCTCTCGGGCAACTGTCGGGTGTTCCCGCCTCATGTCCCGCGGGATTTTTTTTCTCCGGTGGTCTCGGGCACCTGTTACGAGTTCCCGCCTCATGACCCGGGGGAGGTAGTTTTTTGGGCTCTCGGGCAACTGTCGGGTGTTCCCGCCTCATGTCCCGCGGGATTTTTTTTCTCCGGTGGTCTCGGGCACCTGTTACGAGTTCCCGCCTCATGACCCGGGGGAGGTAGTTTTTTGGGCTCTCGGGCAACTGTCGGGTGTTCCCGCCTCATGTCCCGCGGGATTTTTTTTCTCCGGTGGTCTCGGGCACCTGTTACGAGTTCCCGCCTCATGACCCGGGGGAGGTAGTTTTTTGGGCTCTCGGGCAACTGTCGGGTGTTCCCGCCTCATGTCCCGCGGGATTTTTTTTCTCCGGTGGTCTCGGGCACCTGTTACGAGTTCCCGCCTCATGACCCGGGGGAGGTAGTTTTTTGGGCTCTCGGGCAACTGTCGGGTGTTCCCGCCTCATGTCCCGCGGGATTTTTTTTCTCCGGTGGTCTCGGGCACCTGTTACGAGTTCCCGCCTCATGACCCGGGGGAGGTAGTTTTTTGGGCTCTCGGGCAACTGTCGGGTGTTCCCGCCTCATGTCCCGCGGGATTTTTTTTCTCCGGTGGTCTCGGGCACCTGTTACGAGTTCCCGCCTCATGACCCGGGGGAGGTAGTTTTTTGGGCTCTCGGGCAACTGTCGGGTGTTCCCGCCTCATGTCCCGCGGGATTTTTTTTCTCCGGTGGTCTCGGGCACCTGTTACGAGTTCCCGCCTCATGACCCGGGGGAGGTAGTTTTTTGGGCTCTCGGGCAACTGTCGGGTGTTCCCGCCTCATGTCCCGCGGGATTTTTTTTCTCCGGTGGTCTCGGGCACCTGTTACGAGTTCCCGCCTCATGACCCGGGGGAGGTAGTTTTTTGTGCTCTCGGGCAACTGTCGGGTGTTCCCGCCTCATGTCCCGCGGGATTTTTTTTCTCCGGTGGTCTCGGGCACCTGTTACGAGTTCCCGCCTCATGTCCCGCGGGATTTTTTTTCTCCGGTGGTCTCGGGCACCTGTTACGAGTTCCCGCCTCATGACCCGGGGGAGGTAGTTTTTTGGGCTCTCGGGCAACTGTCGGGTGTTCCCGCCTCATGTCCCGGGGGAGTTTTTTTCTCCGGTGGTCTCGGGCACCTGTTACGAGTTCCCGCCTCATGACCCGGGGGAGGTAGTTTTTTGGGCTCTCGGGCAACTGTCGGGTGTTCCCGCCTCATGTCCCGGGGGAGTTTTTTTCTCCGGTGGTCTCGGGCACCTGTTACGAGTTCCCGCCTCATGACCCGGGGGAGGTAGTTTTTTGGGCTCTTGGGCAACTGTCGGGTGTTCCCGCCTCATGTCCCGCGGGATTTTTTTTCTCCGGTGGTCTCGGGCACCTGTTACGAGTTCCCGCCTCATGACCCGGGGGAGGTAGTTTTTTGGGCTCTCGGGCAACTGTCGGGTGTTCCCGCCTCATGTCCCGCGGGATTTTTTTTCTCCGGTGGTCTCGGGCACCTGTTACGAGTTCCCGCCTCATGACCCGGGGGAGGTAGTTTTTTGGGCTCTCGGGCAACTGTCGGGTGTTCCCGCCTCATGTCCCGCGGGATTTTTTTTCTCCGGTGGTCTCGGGCACCTGTTACGAGTTCCCGCCTCATGACCCGGGGGAGGTAGTTTTTTGGGCTCTCGGGCAACTGTCGGGTGTTCCCGCCTCATGTCCCGCGGGATTTTTTTTCTCCGGTGGTCTCGGGCACCTGTTACGAGTTCCCGCCTCATGACCCGGGGGAGGTAGTTTTTTGGGCTCTCGGGCAACTGTCGGGTGTTCCCGCCTCATGTCCCGCGGGATTTTTTTTCTCCGGTGGTCTCGGGCACCTGTTACGAGTTCCCGCCTCATGACCCGGGGGAGGTAGTTTTTTGGGCTCTCGGGCAACTGTCGGGTGTTCCCGCCTCATGTCCCGCGGGATTTTTTTTCTCCGGTGGTCTCGGGCACCTGTTACGAGTTCCCGCCTCATGACCCGGGGGAGGTAGTTTTTTGTGCTCTCGGGCAACTGTCGGGTGTTCCCGCCTCATGTCCCGCGGGATTTTTTTTCTCCGGTGGTCTCGGGCACCTGTTACGAGTTCCCGCCTCATGACCCGGGGGAGGTAGTTTTTTGTGCTCTCGGGCAACTGTCGGGTGTTCCCGCCTCATGTCCCGCGGGATTTTTTTTCTCCGGTGGTCTCGGGCACCTGTTACGAGTTCCCGCCTCATGTCCCGCGGGATTTTTTTTCTCCGGTGGTCTCGGGCACCTGTTACGAGTTCCCGCCTCATGACCCGGGGGAGGTAGTTTTTTGGGCTCTCGGGCAACTGTCGGGTGTTCCCGCCTCATGTCCCGGGGGAGTTTTTTTCTCCGGTGGTCTCGGGCACCTGTTACGAGTTCCCGCCTCATGACCCGGGGGAGGTAGTTTTTTGGGCTCTCGGGCAACTGTCGGGTGTTCCCGCCTCATGTCCCGGGGGAGTTTTTTTCTCCGGTGGTCTCGGGCACCTGTTACGAGTTCCCGCCTCATGACCCGGGGGAGGTAGTTTTTTGGGCTCTCGGGCAACTGTCGGGTGTTCCCGCCTCATGTCCCGCGGGATTTTTTTTCTCCGGTGGTCTCGGGCACCTGTTACGAGTTCCCGCCTCATGACCCGGGGGAGGTAGTTTTTTGGGCTCTCGGGCAACTGTCGGGTGTTCCCGCCTCATGTCCCGCGGGATTTTTTTTCTCCGGTGGTCTCGGGCACCTGTTACGAGTTCCCGCCTCATGACCCGGGGGAGGTAGTTTTTTGGGCTCTCGGGCAACTGTCGGGTGTTCCCGCCTCATGTCCCGCGGGATTTTTTTTCTCCGGTGGTCTCGGGCACCTGTTACGAGTTCCCGCCTCATGACCCGGGGGAGGTAGTTTTTTGGGCTCTCGGGCAACTGTCGGGTGTTCCCGCCTCATGTCCCGCGGGATTTTTTTTCTCCGGTGGTCTCGGGCACCTGTTACGAGTTCCCGCCTCATGACCCGGGGGAGGTAGTTTTTTGGGCTCTCGGGCAACTGTCGGGTGTTCCCGCCTCATGTCCCGCGGGATTTTTTTTCTCCGGTGGTCTCGGGCACCTGTTACGAGTTCCCGCCTCATGACCCGGGGGAGGTAGTTTTTTGGGCTCTCGGGCAACTGTCGGGTGTTCCCGCCTCATGTCCCGCGGGATTTTTTTTCTCCGGTGGTCTCGGGCACCTGTTACGAGTTCCCGCCTCATGACCCGGGGGAGGTAGTTTTTTGGGCTCTCGGGCAACTGTCGGGTGTTCCCGCCTCATGTCCCGCGGGATTTTTTTTCTCCGGTGGTCTCGGGCACCTGTTACGAGTTCCCGCCTCATGACCCGGGGGAGGTAGTTTTTTGTGCTCTCGGGCAACTGTCGGGTGTTCCCGCCTCATGTCCCGCGGGATTTTTTTTCTCCGGTGGTCTCGGGCACCTGTTACGAGTTCCCGCCTCATGTCCCGCGGGATTTTTTTTCTCCGGTGGTCTCGGGCACCTGTTACGAGTTCCCGCCTCATGACCCGGGGGAGGTAGTTTTTTGGGCTCTCGGGCAACTGTCGGGTGTTCCCGCCTCATGTCCCGGGGGAGTTTTTTTCTCCGGTGGTCTCGGGCACCTGTTACGAGTTCCCGCCTCATGACCCGGGGGAGGTAGTTTTTTGGGCTCTCGGGCAACTGTCGGGTGTTCCCGCCTCATGTCCCGGGGGAGTTTTTTTCTCCGGTGGTCTCGGGCACCTGTTACGAGTTCCCGCCTCATGACCCGGGGGAGGTAGTTTTTTGGGCTCTCGGGCAACTGTCGGGTGTTCCCGCCTCATGTCCCGCGGGATTTTTTTTCTCCGGTGGTCTCGGGCACCTGTTACGAGTTCCCGCCTCATGACCCGGGGGAGGTAGTTTTTTGGGCTCTCGGGCAACTGTCGGGTGTTCCCGCCTCATGTCCCGCGGGATTTTTTTTCTCCGGTGGTCTCGGGCACCTGTTACGAGTTCCCGCCTCATGACCCGGGGGAGGTAGTTTTTTGGGCTCTCGGGCAACTGTCGGGTGTTCCCGCCTCATGTCCCGCGGGATTTTTTTTCTCCGGTGGTCTCGGGCACCTGTTACGAGTTCCCGCCTCATGACCCGGGGGAGGTAGTTTTTTGGGCTCTCGGGCAACTGTCGGGTGTTCCCGCCTCATGTCCCGCGGGATTTTTTTTCTCCGGTGGTCTCGGGCACCTGTTACGAGTTCCCGCCTCATGACCCGGGGGAGGTAGTTTTTTGGGCTCTCGGGCAACTGTCGGGTGTTCCCGCCTCATGTCCCGCGGGATTTTTTTTCTCCGGTGGTCTCGGGCACCTGTTACGAGTTCCCGCCTCATGACCCGGGGGAGGTAGTTTTTTGGGCTCTCGGGCAACTGTCGGGTGTTCCCGCCTCATGTCCCGCGGGATTTTTTTTCTCCGGTGGTCTCGGGCACCTGTTACGAGTTCCCGCCTCATGACCCGGGGGAGGTAGTTTTTTGTGCTCTCGGGCAACTGTCGGGTGTTCCCGCCTCATGTCCCGCGGGATTTTTTTTCTCCGGTGGTCTCGGGCACCTGTTACGAGTTCCCGCCTCATGTCCCGCGGGATTTTTTTTCTCCGGTGGTCTCGGGCACCTGTTACGAGTTCCCGCCTCATGACCCGGGGGAGGTAGTTTTTTGGGCTCTCGGGCAACTGTCGGGTGTTCCCGCCTCATGTCCCGCGGGATTTTTTTTCTCCGGTGGTCTCGGGCACCTGTTACGAGTTCCCGCCTCATGACCCGGGGGAGGTAGTTTTTTGGGCTCTCGGGCAACTGTCGGGTGTTCCCGCCTCATGTCCCGCGGGATTTTTTTTCTCCGGTGGTCTCGGGCACCTGTTACGAGTTCCCGCCTCATGACCCGGGGGAGGTAGTTTTTTGGGCTCTCGGGCAACTGTCGGGTGTTCCCGCCTCATGTCCCGCGGGATTTTTTTTCTCCGGTGGTCTCGGGCACCTGTTACGAGTTCCCGCCTCATGACCCGGGGGAGGTAGTTTTTTGGGCTCTCGGGCAACTGTCGGGTGTTCCCGCCTCATGTCCCGCGGGATTTTTTTTCTCCGGTGGTCTCGGGCACCTGTTACGAGTTCCCGCCTCATGACCCGGGGGAGGTAGTTTTTTGGGCTCTCGGGCAACTGTCGGGTGTTCCCGCCTCATGTCCCGCGGGATTTTTTTTCTCCGGTGGTCTCGGGCACCTGTTACGAGTTCCCGCCTCATGACCCGGGGGAGGTAGTTTTTTGGGCTCTCGGGCAACTGTCGGGTGTTCCCGCCTCATGTCCCGCGGGATTTTTTTTCTCCGGTGGTCTCGGGCACCTGTTACGAGTTCCCGCCTCATGACCCGGGGGAGGTAGTTTTTTGTGCTCTCGGGCAACTGTCGGGTGTTCCCGCCTCATGTCCCGCGGGATTTTTTTTCTCCGGTGGTCTCGGGCACCTGTTACGAGTTCCCGCCTCATGTCCCGCGGGATTTTTTTTCTCCGGTGGTCTCGGGCACCTGTTACGAGTTCCCGCCTCATGACCCGGGGGAGGTAGTTTTTTGGGCTCTCGGGCAACTGTCGGGTGTTCCCGCCTCATGTCCCGGGGGAGTTTTTTTCTCCGGTGGTCTCGGGCACCTGTTACGAGTTCCCGCCTCATGACCCGGGGGAGGTAGTTTTTTGGGCTCTCGGGCAACTGTCGGGTGTTCCCGCCTCATGTCCCGGGGGAGTTTTTTTCTCCGGTGGTCTCGGGCACCTGTTACGAGTTCCCGCCTCATGACCCGGGGGAGGTAGTTTTTTGGGCTCTCGGGCAACTGTCGGGTGTTCCCGCCTCATGTCCCGCGGGATTTTTTTTCTCCGGTGGTCTCGGGCACCTGTTACGAGTTCCCGCCTCATGACCCGGGGGAGGTAGTTTTTTGGGCTCTCGGGCAACTGTCGGGTGTTCCCGCCTCATGTCCCGCGGGATTTTTTTTCTCCGGTGGTCTCGGGCACCTGTTACGAGTTCCCGCCTCATGACCCGGGGGAGGTAGTTTTTTGGGCTCTCGGGCAACTGTCGGGTGTTCCCGCCTCATGTCCCGCGGGATTTTTTTTCTCCGGTGGTCTCGGGCACCTGTTACGAGTTCCCGCCTCATGACCCGGGGGAGGTAGTTTTTTGGGCTCTCGGGCAACTGTCGGGTGTTCCCGCCTCATGTCCCGCGGGATTTTTTTTCTCCGGTGGTCTCGGGCACCTGTTACGAGTTCCCGCCTCATGACCCGGGGGAGGTAGTTTTTTGGGCTCTCGGGCAACTGTCGGGTGTTCCCGCCTCATGTCCCGCGGGATTTTTTTTCTCCGGTGGTCTCGGGCACCTGTTACGAGTTCCCGCCTCATGACCCGGGGGAGGTAGTTTTTTGGGCTCTCGGGCAACTGTCGGGTGTTCCCGCCTCATGTCCCGCGGGATTTTTTTTCTCCGGTGGTCTCGGGCACCTGTTACGAGTTCCCGCCTCATGACCCGGGGGAGGTAGTTTTTTGTGCTCTCGGGCAACTGTCGGGTGTTCCCCGCCTCATGTCCCGCGGGATTTTTTTTCTCCGGTGGTCTCGGGCACCTGTTACGAGTTCCCGCCTCATGACCTGGGGGAGGTAGTTTTTTGTGCTCTCGGGCAACTGTCGGGTGTTCCCGCCTCATGTCCCGCGGGATTTTTTTTCTCCGGTGGTCTCGGGCACCTGTTACGAGTTCCCGCCTCATGTCCCGCGGGATTTTTTTTCTCCGGTGGTCTCGGGCACCTGTTACGAGTTCCCGCCTCATGACCCGGGGGAGGTAGTTTTTTGGGCTCTCGGGCAACTGTCGGGTGTTCCCGCCTCATGTCCCGCGGGGAGTTTTTTTCTCCGGTGGTCTCGGGCACCTGTTACGAGTTCCCGCCTCATGACCCGGGGGAGGTAGTTTTTTGGGCTCTCGGGCAACTGTCGGGTGTTCCCGCCTCATGTCCCGGGGGAGTTTTTTTCTCCGGTGGTCTCGGGCACCTGTTACGAGTTCCCGCCTCATGACCCGGGGGAGGTAGTTTTTTGGGCTCTCGGGCAACTGTCGGGTGTTCCCGCCTCATGTCCCGCGGGATTTTTTTTCTCCGGTGGTCTCGGGCACCTGTTACGAGTTCCCGCCTCATGACCCGGGGGAGGTAGTTTTTTGGGCTCTCGGGCAACTGTCGGGTGTTCCCGCCTCATGTCCCGCGGGATTTTTTTTCTCCGGTGGTCTCGGGCACCTGTTACGAGTTCCCGCCTCATGACCCGGGGGAGGTAGTTTTTTGGGCTCTCGGGCAACTGTCGGGTGTTCCCGCCTCATGTCCCGCGGGATTTTTTTTCTCCGGTGGTCTCGGGCACCTGTTACGAGTTCCCGCCTCATGACCCGGGGGAGGTAGTTTTTTGGGCTCTCGGGCAACTGTCGGGTGTTCCCGCCTCATGTCCCGCGGGATTTTTTTTCTCCGGTGGTCTCGGGCACCTGTTACGAGTTCCCGCCTCATGACCCGGGGGAGGTAGTTTTTTGGGCTCTCGGGCAACTGTCGGGTGTTCCCGCCTCATGTCCCGCGGGATTTTTTTTCTCCGGTGGTCTCGGGCACCTGTTACGAGTTCCCGCCTCATGACCCGGGGGAGGTAGTTTTTTGGGCTCTCGGGCAACTGTCGGGTGTTCCCGCCTCATGTCCCGCGGGATTTTTTTTCTCCGGTGGTCTCGGGCACCTGTTACGAGTTCCCGCCTCATGTCCCGCGGGATTTTTTTTCTCCGGTGGTCTCGGGCACCTGTTACGAGTTCCCGCCTCATGACCCGGGGGAGGTAGTTTTTTGGGCTCTCGGGCAACTGTCGGGTGTTCCCGCCTCATGTCCCGGGGGAGTTTTTTTCTCCGGTGGTCTCGGGCACCTGTTACGAGTTCCCGCCTCATGACCCGGGGGAGGTAGTTTTTTGGGCTCTCGGGCAACTGTCGGGTGTTCCCGCCTCATGTCCCGGGGGAGTTTTTTTCTCCGGTGGTCTCGGGCACCTGTTACGAGTTCCCGCCTCATGACCCGGGGGAGGTAGTTTTTTGGGCTCTCGGGCAACTGTCGGGTGTTCCCGCCTCATGTCCCGCGGGATTTTTTTTCTCCGGTGGTCTCGGGCACCTGTTACGAGTTCCCGCCTCATGACCCGGGGGAGGTAGTTTTTTGGGCTCTCGGGCAACTGTCGGGTGTTCCCGCCTCATGTCCCGCGGGATTTTTTTTCTCCGGTGGTCTCGGGCACCTGTTACGAGTTCCCGCCTCATGACCCGGGGGAGGTAGTTTTTTGGGCTCTCGGGCAACTGTCGGGTGTTCCCGCCTCATGTCCCGCGGGATTTTTTTTCTCCGGTGGTCTCGGGCACCTGTTACGAGTTCCCGCCTCATGACCCGGGGGAGGTAGTTTTTTGGGCTCTCGGGCAACTGTCGGGTGTTCCCGCCTCATGTCCCGCGGGATTTTTTTTCTCCGGTGGTCTCGGGCACCTGTTACGAGTTCCCGCCTCATGACCCGGGGGAGGTAGTTTTTTGGGCTCTCGGGCAACTGTCGGGTGTTCCCGCCTCATGTCCCGCGGGATTTTTTTTCTCCGGTGGTCTCGGGCACCTGTTACGAGTTCCCGCCTCATGTCCCGCGGGATTTTTTTTCTCCGGTGGTCTCGGGCACCTGTTACGAGTTCCCGCCTCATGACCCGGGGGAGGTAGTTTTTTGGGCTCTCGGGCAACTGTCGGGTGTTCCCGCCTCATGTCCCGCGGGATTTTTTTTCTCCGGTGGTCTCGGGCACCTGTTACGAGTTCCCGCCTCATGACCCGGGGGAGGTAGTTTTTTGGGCTCTCGGGCAACTGTCGGGTGTTCCCGCCTCATGTCCCGCGGGATTTTTTTTCTCCGGTGGTCTCGGGCACCTGTTACGAGTTCCCGCCTCATGACCCGGGGGAGGTAGTTTTTTGGGCTCTCGGGCAACTGTCGGGTGTTCCCGCCTCATGTCCCGCGGGATTTTTTTTCTCCGGTGGTCTCGGGCACCTGTTACGAGTTCCCGCCTCATGACCCGGGGGAGGTAGTTTTTTGGGCTCTCGGGCAACTGTCGGGTGTTCCCGCCTCATGTCCCGGGGGAGTTTTTTTCTCCGGTGGTCTCGGGCACCTGTTACGAGTTCCCGCCTCATGACCCGGGGGAGGTAGTTTTTTGGGCTCTCGGGCAACTGTCGGGTGTTCCCGCCTCATGTCCCGGGGGAGTTTTTTTCTCCGGTGGTCTCGGGCACCTGTTACGAGTTCCCGCCTCATGACCCGGGGGAGGTAGTTTTTTGGGCTCTCGGGCAACTGTCGGGTGTTCCCGCCTCATGTCCCGCGGGATTTTTTTTCTCCGGTGGTCTCGGGCACCTGTTACGAGTTCCCGCCTCATGACCCGGGGGAGGTAGTTTTTTGGGCTCTCGGGCAACTGTCGGGTGTTCCCGCCTCATGTCCCGCGGGATTTTTTTTCTCCGGTGGTCTCGGGCACCTGTTACGAGTTCCCGCCTCATGACCCGGGGGAGGTAGTTTTTTGGGCTCTCGGGCAACTGTCGGGTGTTCCCGCCTCATGTCCCGCGGGATTTTTTTTCTCCGGTGGTCTCGGGCACCTGTTACGAGTTCCCGCCTCATGACCCGGGGGAGGTAGTTTTTTGGGCTCTCGGGCAACTGTCGGGTGTTCCCGCCTCATGTCCCGCGGGATTTTTTTTCTCCGGTGGTCTCGGGCACCTGTTACGAGTTCCCGCCTCATGACCCGGGGGAGGTAGTTTTTTGGGCTCTCGGGCAACTGTCGGGTGTTCCCGCCTCATGTCCCGCGGGATTTTTTTTCTCCGGTGGTCTCGGGCACCTGTTACGAGTTCCCGCCTCATGACCCGGGGGAGGTAGTTTTTTGGGCTCTCGGGCAACTGTCGGGTGTTCCCGCCTCATGTCCCGCGGGATTTTTTTTCTCCGGTGGTCTCGGGCACCTGTTACGAGTTCCCGCCTCATGACCCGGGGGAGGTAGTTTTTTGTGCTCTCGGGCAACTGTCGGGTGTTCCCGCCTCATGTCCCGCGGGATTTTTTTTCTCCGGTGGTCTCGGGCACCTGTTACGAGTTCCCGCCTCATGACCCGGGGGAGGTAGTTTTTTGTGCTCTCGGGCAACTGTCGGGTGTTCCCGCCTCATGTCCCGCGGGATTTTTTTTCTCCGGTGGTCTCGGGCACCTGTTACGAGTTCCCGCCTCATGTCCCGCGGGATTTTTTTTCTCCGGTGGTCTCGGGCACCTGTTACGAGTTCCCGCCTCATGACCCGGGGGAGGTAGTTTTTTGGGCTCTCGGGCAACTGTCGGGTGTTCCCGCCTCATGTCCCGCGGGATTTTTTTTCTCCGGTGGTCTCGGGCACCTGTTACGAGTTCCCGCCTCATGACCCGGGGGAGGTAGTTTTTTGGGCTCTCGGGCAACTGTCGGGTGTTCCCGCCTCATGTCCCGCGGGATTTTTTTTCTCCGGTGGTCTCGGGCACCTGTTACGAGTTCCCGCCTCATGACCCGGGGGAGGTAGTTTTTTGGGCTCTCGGGCAACTGTCGGGTGTTCCCGCCTCATGTCCCGCGGGATTTTTTTTCTCCGGTGGTCTCGGGCACCTGTTACGAGTTCCCGCCTCATGACCCGGGGGAGGTAGTTTTTTGGGCTCTCGGGCAACTGTCGGGTGTTCCCGCCTCATGTCCCGGGGGAGTTTTTTTCTCCGGTGGTCTCGGGCACCTGTTACGAGTTCCCGCCTCATGACCCGGGGGAGGTAGTTTTTTGGGCTCTCGGGCAACTGTCGGGTGTTCCCGCCTCATGTCCCGGGGGAGTTTTTTTCTCCGGTGGTCTCGGGCACCTGTTACGAGTTCCCGCCTCATGACCCGGGGGAGGTAGTTTTTTGGGCTCTCGGGCAACTGTCGGGTGTTCCCGCCTCATGTCCCGCGGGATTTTTTTTCTCCGGTGGTCTCGGGCACCTGTTACGAGTTCCCGCCTCATGACCCGGGGGAGGTAGTTTTTTGGGCTCTCGGGCAACTGTCGGGTGTTCCCGCCTCATGTCCCGCGGGATTTTTTTTCTCCGGTGGTCTCGGGCACCTGTTACGAGTTCCCGCCTCATGACCCGGGGGAGGTAGTTTTTTGGGCTCTCGGGCAACTGTCGGGTGTTCCCGCCTCATGTCCCGCGGGATTTTTTTTCTCCGGTGGTCTCGGGCACCTGTTACGAGTTCCCGCCTCATGACCCGGGGGAGGTAGTTTTTTGGGCTCTCGGGCAACTGTCGGGTGTTCCCGCCTCATGTCCCGCGGGATTTTTTTTCTCCGGTGGTCTCGGGCACCTGTTACGAGTTCCCGCCTCATGACCCGGGGGAGGTAGTTTTTTGGGCTCTCGGGCAACTGTCGGGTGTTCCCGCCTCATGTCCCGCGGGATTTTTTTTCTCCGGTGGTCTCGGGCACCTGTTACGAGTTCCCGCCTCATGACCCGGGGGAGGTAGTTTTTTGTGCTCTCGGGCAACTGTCGGGTGTTCCCGCCTCATGTCCCGCGGGATTTTTTTTCTCCGGTGGTCTCGGGCACCTGTTACGAGTTCCCGCCTCATGACCCGGGGGAGGTAGTTTTTTGTGCTCTCGGGCAACTGTCGGGTGTTCCCGCCTCATGTCCCGCGGGATTTTTTTTCTCCGGTGGTCTCGGGCACCTGTTACGAGTTCCCGCCTCATGTCCCGCGGGATTTTTTTTCTCCGGTGGTCTCGGGCACCTGTTACGAGTTCCCGCCTCATGACCCGGGGGAGGTAGTTTTTTGGGCTCTCGGGCAACTGTCGGGTGTTCCCGCCTCATGTCCCGGGGGAGTTTTTTTC
>JAWZYU010001603.1:0-17859 GCA_038380435.1 Ryuthela nishihirai
GTGGGATACGAATCCACAAGGTGTGTATCCCATCGGCAGCAGGTAGCTCAGTGGTCCAGAGCACCTGACATGTAATCAGGAGGTCATGGGTTCTTATTCCACCCAGTTCAAGACAATTTTTCCTCTAAAAATTTGAATTGACTTCAAAGTGGTAATTTATTAGTAGAAACCAAATACGATGAGTTCATTTCATTATTTATCATCAGTATACTTGTAAGAAATACTTTCTATCTATAAATAGCACTGCCACATGTGGCGAAATTGCTGGAACACTCCCTACATATGATGTAATGTAGGTTGAAAAGGTTCATATCATCAATTAGATCTTGATCAGTGGCTGGTAGCTCAGTGGTCCAGAGCACCTGACATGTAATCAGGAGGTTATGGGTTCATATCCCAACCAGCTCAAGACAATTTTTCCTCTAAAAATTTGAATCAACTTCAAAGTGGTAATTTTTAGTAGATATTAAACTCAAGGATCAATAAGCAACAAATACATGAAACAAACAGAAAGAATAAATTTACTATGTTAATCAGTATCACTGCTCAAACTATACAAAAAAAAAATTTAATTCTCTAAAACTACTGTTGAAAAAATGCATTTCATTCGCTAATACATTAAACATTCATTTACTAATTATAAATTACACATGGTAGATATATAAATGCACTAGCATAGAAGGTAAAAAAAATAGATATCACCTAAATAGGTTATAAAACAATACTTTTCAAACTGTGGGTCACAACTTCCCAGAAACTGTGAAGCCTAAGTCAGGGAGCTGCGAGATATTTCAGCATTTGAACAAATTAAATATTTTTTCATTATTACTACATTCAAAAAATTAAACTAGCTTAAATTAAGATATCACACAGCTAAAATAATAATAGAAATTTATTCACGAATATGCTGTAGTAAATATTTAAAACATTAAACAATAAGGTTTCTTGGGGGCAGGACTAAAAAGTGAGAGAGTGCTGTACATATTATAACCCTGTTATAGGTGTAAAACTAGCTGTTATAGGTGTAAACTAAACTATGTTAAACTAGCTTGTACCACAAAGTATTTCCATGCGTTATTATTGCACCTTGTGGCCCACTCAAGGTTCAAGTGGAAAATCGTGATGAAATTAGCCTCCAATGAGGGGCAGTCCACTCCAAGAGTATTCCACCACCCTTGCCAACCTTCCCATCCTTTCATTTGTTTAGCAGAACTCTCTGATGCTGTACCATCTATTATTGTCTGGAGCATTCTACTTCTATAATACATGACTTTTAACATATAAGGGAAGCTAGCTCACTTGAAGAATGAGCATTTGTGAGTCTCAGCAAGGAGTGAGTTTGCAGTATAATTCAGTGTGAGAGTCAGTTTCTTTGAGTTAGTAAGAGTGAGTATATTTTTTCATCAATGGAAAAGGGAATATGTGACAAATCCCATCAATGGTGGAATGGGGATGAGGCAACTTATATTATTAACCAATCGAACAATTCCATCAACGATAAGGAGAGGTGTGACTGGAAAAGTTTAAGAACCACTGCTATAGAAGGCTTGATACAAAGTCCTAATTTTAAAGCAGATGTTGAAATATTTCAATACTGCTAGCTCGGACAAAAGACACAAAGAAAGAGTGCATTAGCTCTTTTATATCAAGAATTGTGAATCTAATGCAGAAGACCCTCAATGTGAGATCTAATATTACAAAGTAGATGTTGATGCTGGTACTTAATCAACCAACAAGTTAAAGTGCATTATGGAAGCACGCATATTTCATGATTAAATATGCAAAGTACATTCCCAATTGCAAAAAGTAATAATACTACTGGAATTAGACCTTTCATGGCTATTTATTTAGCTGTGATGCAACTTGCTTGTACAACACTTAGAATAACATCAAAATAATTTTCAACAAATAAAAACCAGCACTACTATTAGCAGCCGTAAATGAAGAAAACAACCCCAATATAATCAAACATTTGTCATCAGAGCGTGTAAAAACAATTTAAATCATAAAAATTTTATACTAACTTGAGATTTACTTAATATGAATTGAACAATAGGTCTCATTTAAGAGTAGCTGGTTTGTAAAAGATATCTTTTCCCAGATGAAATTTTTGTGCAATAATACACAATACCAATATGTTTTATTCTTGTCACACTTTTATATTCTGTTAACTGACACAACAGTTGAATTACTGGAAAACAATACCTATAATATATTATTACTTGAAATGCAATTTGTTAATGGCTTGTTATATTGCTCTAATTTTCTTGTGAATGTATAAAGTGCCATCAAATTCCCATGTGTTAACCTTCTGATTATGATTATAATCACCAACATATCTTGGAAAACAGACAAAGATATGCAATAAAATAGCATTATCACCAGGTTGGACAAAGAAAAGAAAATACAGGGTAAAAGGAAGAACATTCTTGATATTTAAAAAAAAATAAATAAAAAATTTAAAAAATACCTATCATCCTATATACACCCTAAAAAGTAGAAAATAAACCTAAAGCATATCAATGGTGCAATCAGTCACTGAATCTTTTCAAGAGAAGATAGGGTGCTGATTTACTTACTCAACAAGATTACTGGGATTTTTTTTTTTTTCATTTATATTTTTTTCTACTAAAAATAACTACTCTCAAAAACTTTCAAGACTCAGAAATATTGACATGGTCCCTTCCCCTTTTTTTGAAGTTGTTTGAGGTAGCCCATGACATTGGAGACCTCACGAGCTTTAATTTTGAGATATAACTTGTTAAGGTCAACCCCCACAAAATTATTGTCCCTTTTGGGGGGAAATAATTCAAAGCAGTCAATGATGGTTCTCATATGTGCTTTCATTTGACACCTAACTCATAACTGTAGGCCCTCACATTCAAAAGATATAGTAGAACAACTTCCATTTCCCCCTTTTTAAGGGAAGAAAGCTGGGAGAGTGAATTTTGAAAGCACATAAGACTCCTCACTTTACAGGCTTTCATTTGACTTACTTGCTATGTTCGGTTCTTGCAATAGAATAGTTCTGCTGCATCTGAGTTTCTTAGTTAAATGTAAAAATCAAGGGGTTATTCCAAAATCATTGGTTATCGATAAATCAAAATTTAATAGAAAATTACATTACACGTTACAGCGAGCAGAAACAATAATGTTAAAAAAAGTAATTAGAGAGACACGAAAAGACATTCGGCAGCAGGAAGAATACATTTATAGGAGTTACTTAAATTTAAAAACTAATAACTTAAATCAATTTATGGGTAGAGTAGCATATAGAATAGAGCAGGAAACTATAAAGATTAAAAAAAAGCACGAAAAGAAAATAAGTAACTTAATACAAAATCAGAAAAAACATAACTGAATTCTACTACAACAGAATGAGAACTATATAAATTTATAAAAATTTAAATTAAATAAGAAACAAGAAATGATCTTACAAAAAGGAGCTAAATATGCCTTTGAAAATAATAATGTTAATATAGAACAGCTAATACCACAAATTGAACAATCATTAAATAAAATATGACATAATTTAAAAGATAAGGAACGATTTAAAATGTACAGGACTATCCAACAAATAAGAAATAATACTAACAAGAATAATAATATTAAAATAATTACAGGATCTTAAAAAGAATAAAGATATTAATATTATTTTGGCTGATAAAACAAATCAAATAGTGATTATGGATAAAGAACAATATGATAAAAAAGTAATGGAAACTATAAAGGAATTAAAATGTCAACCCGTAAAAAATAACCCTATTCCAAATATAATAACTAAAATTGGCATTATAAAAAATGACCCATATATACCGGAGGATATAGCAAAGCAACGTATAGTACCAATGTACCCGGATATACCTCAAATGTTTGTTAAGATAAAATTGCATAAAAAAGATAAACCATTTCGACCATTAGTTAATAAACGAAAATCACCAACTTATAACCTAGAAACAGTATTATTTAACTTTTTTAAACAGTATTTTCCACCCACAAAAAATATTGTAACATCATGTCATGAAACGCTTCATAGAATTCAGAACACCTCAATTTCAGCAACGGTAACGATGCTTTCGCTAGATGTCGCATCGCTGTATCCTAATACCCCGTATTGGATGCAGCGATGCGGCTAAAAGCTGAATGGCTTCGTGTAGCAAAACCATCACACTCTCAATATTTTGCTACGCACGAAGCACTGGACCTTGCTGTAAAATCTAACTTCTTTGACATAGCAGGGCGGACATGGCTCCAGATCGAGGGCGTCCCAATGGGTTCCCCTCTGTCTGGACTCATGTCCGGCGTGGTCATGAGGTACGTAGAGGAAACTGCCCTTTCCACCTGCAAGCTAAAACTGGATCTATATATACGATATGTAGATGACATTTTCATCTTCTGGCCCCATACAGTAGAAAAATTGAAAGAATTTGTTAACACATTTAATAGTGTAATGCCCACAATTAAATTTACCACTGAATCTGAAATAAATGGTCAAATACCATACTTGGATATTAAAATAACTCGAAAATCACACTTTTGTGAGAGCACAGTATATCGGAAACCAACACATACTCCCAATTATATACCAATAGATTCATCACATCCGATGAAATATAAAAAAGCAAGTATTATTCCCCATTATGTCAGGGCATACAGATACTGTTCACAACAAAAAACTCTACAAGAAGAGTTACAATATATTCGAACAACCGCACAAGAAGTAGGATACCCAACAGAGTTACTACAAAAATGGAAAACGGAAGCAAAATACACTGTAAAAAGAGATACCCAACCAAATCCACAACAAATAGATATTAAAAAATAGTATGTTAAAAGTTTTCCATATATGAAAACTATAACGAAAACACTCGAAAATACTTAAGAAAATATAATATTATTTTACCCAGTACTATCACCCACTCCATTAAAAATTTAATTTTAAACGATAGAGATCAAAAACCACCCAAAGGGGGAGTATACAAAATCGAAATCCCTGACCCCGATAACAAATTAGAGGGCAAAAATAAATATATAGGAAAAACAAACAGACAATATGAGACACAGATGCAGGAACATATTACAGACATAAGTAAAAAGAACCTCACAACAGCATTATCAAGAACAATAATAGAAAATAATATTAAAATTGATAAAATTAACTTTAAACCTGGAATAGCCCCAAAAACAAAATTTCAACTACAATATGCTGAAACTTTAAATATACATAAACATCGTGACGAGGTCTGCAATACCGAGATTCCATCCCTTCTGTCGGCATGGCATCTCCTTTTGCAACCTTCGTCACGAGTTGCGCACGCAGCACTCAGTATGCAAAGGGCTGGGCTAGACTGAAGGCAGCTACTTAAACTTCACCTAGCTATCATCGTATTCACCTGAGGAGGCCACGTGTTATGAGTTCGTGGTGAAACACGTCGCGTAATGAGCCTGGAAGGTTCGTGTTTTTAAGATGTTTCTTAAAAGTTTTAACGTTGTAAAAGCAATGGCTTTTGGCCAATATTAAATTAACGGTCATCAGAACATTAGCTTTCTTCCAGTAAGGAGCGTATCTAAAATCTTTTCAAGCAGGGAAAAGTGCTTTTCACAACAAAAGAACTGTTCATGTAATGCCCTATGAGAATTTACTTTCACCTAGAGGTTACAATGTGCAACAACATGGCTAAAAGCGTCGCTGTATGTAACATCCTATGTAAAAGAAATATAACTTATACCACCACGAACAACTGACAACTTAAACTATCTTTTTGTGCACCACAAATGAATGAAGTTCAAACTTGTGGATGAGGAAACTAAAGAAAATAGTGTCAGTTCATAACATCTATGCCAGCATTGTAACTGCTAGAAGAACATCTACTATCAGGACTGGTAGCATATATAATTACCAACTACAGCATAACAACGCTGCAAAATATGCAATTGTACCAGCATAAGTGGTAAATATGTTTTCGCTTTATATATGGTTCTAATTGGTCTCTTGAAGGAAGAGTTAATTTTGAATTAATGTATAAAGTTAAGGGTAATTCTAAGGTATTAGTTAAGTAGATCCCATATATGGTAATGGTATGTACAGCACTCTCCTAGTTTGAGAATTACTCCCTGGAAGTTTTATGTTTTAACTTTGTACCACAGCATTATCGTGATTAAATTCTTTATAAAAATAATGGAAATTAAAATTTTATACTCTCTCTGATTTTTAATTTCTGTATTTTTTCTTTTTAAAGTGGTCAATTCCCTATTGTTTCTTTCCTAAACTTAAACCTGTTCAGCACTCTTAAATAATTTGCACACTAAAACTTATTTTAATAAAGATTCAAGTAGGGCATACACTATATGTATTGCACTCAGGGAGAATATGCCACTGGTTACAATCTTATTACCATCAAAAACTGAATAGTGTTAAGGTAAAACAAATACATTTAATGTCATGCTGAAAATATCAATGCATTTGAACCAGCAGTTGGTGATAGTACCTCATAACCATCATTTTCGCCCTCGGATCCTGGAAAACTAGATGTTGTTTTTGTCTTCTTTTTCTTCTTTGTCTTTTTTGTTTTACTCTTACGCCGTGGTTCACTTTTAGGTGGTGGGGTTATATTCTGGGCTTCCTCTAGAGCTGCTTCAAATTCTGCATCACTTTTATCACTAAAACTCTCTTCCTCTTCCTGATCATTAAAAAAAAACGCATATTAAAACATGCACAAACCTACACTACAATTTTAATTCAACTTTAAAAACAATTTTGAAATTATATATTAAGGGTTGTTAATCAATGACATGACTTTTTAACTAAAATACTGAAGCACTTGAAAGAGCTACAAAAATGGTGTTTTAAACTGCTGCACTTCCTTACACAGTTCTTGACAGGAGTAGAGAAATACAAAATAAAAAGCTCTCCTAAATAGTTTATAGCTAAAAAGAAACATATACATAAAACCTTTATTATGCAAGATGATCACAGAATAGCAAAACACAGACAATCCAATCTATCTATCTTTTACTGGACTTTCTATTTTTATATTTATACAAACTAAAAAATGTCTAAAAATGAAATAGTTATCAAATATAATATACTTACAGGCTACAACTATACAATTGTTATAACTTCATATTAATAAAGAGGTAAACCACTATTTCTTAAATAAAATTAAAGAAATATTATGGATAATGAAGATTGCCCTGTACTATCACTAATTTCTATCTTTAAACTTTTCATTTTAATAAAGGATCAAGTAGAACATTCATTGCATTCAGGGAAGATATGCCAATGGTTACTTATCAAAAACTAAAGAGCTAAATTTTAAAAAATAAATTTCTTCTCATGCTGAAAACGCTATTGTATTCTAATCAACCAAATAAATGTTAAAATGCTACATTTTAAAATCAGTATTGGGATTTGCCCAAATCTCTCTCTTAAACAGATCAGTCTAACTAATGAATGGAATCTGATTTGAATGCTTCCAATAAAAATACTTTTTATCATACTATTCTATATGTTTGATTCTTCATCATATATGCATTTGAGTTGTTTTGTATAATTAGAGTAATTTTGATGCTTGAGAAACTTATTTCCAACTTGTTCTCAAGCATGACAGCGTTCAGTGTATATTTATCAAGTTTGTTAATAAAATCTGATGGCCGAGTGGTTAGCGCGCTTGGCTACTGATCTACGGGACCTGGGTTCGAGCCCCGGATAAGGCATGGATGTTTGTGTCGTTTTTCTGCTGAGATCCTGCCATCCTCACAGACCTTCTACTATGGCATATAAACTGACAAGCTCCTGTCAGACCTCTGTGGCAAGCAGCTGCTTGAGGGTGTATTTATTTTTATTTTTTATTTAACATGCTCAAAGAGAGTAAAAAAAATCCCACAAAGTGGAAATAAGTGAAAATTACAATGACAATTCAACTTCACCATTACAGATCATGACATTCAAATAAACAGGCTGGTTTTATGCACATCTAATTTCAGTGAGGTAGTTCTAAAAATATAAACAGTCACTTTTAACACTGATAGTGGCATACATATATAAACAGTCACTTTTAATACTGATAGTGGCATACATGTAGTTGATTAAGAAGTTTGCACAAAAATGTAATAAAAAAATCTTAAAAGTATACACAGCAGAAAAAAGTTACAATTTCATTTGGAATAGTTCTTGAAGAAAATTTATTCACTTTCTTTATTACAAATTTACTTAAAAAACATTCACAGGTGAAATTAATTACATAATAATGATCACATAATAATGATGAAAAACATCATTAACAACTCATTATACCAAAATTATAGTTCTATAATTACCAAGATTTTGGATATTATTAAAATCCATTATAAGATTTGGGTTAAATCTTATGTAAGCAATTTGATGATGAATTCAAGTTGAATCTTATAAAAGCAATCTGATTATGGATTTTAACACCTATATTTCTAGTGCATGAGTTGATATTGTTGATTTTTTTTTACATCATTATATTTTTAACCTCCTTAAGTAACCTTTTGCTACAGAAGTTTGACAGCAGCCTGCCAGTATAATATGCTATAGAGAAAATCTGTAAAGAAGGTGAGACCTCAGCAGAAAAACACTACATGAAAAGAAACATCCACACCTTACCTGGGGTTCAAACCCAGGTCACTTTAATCATTAGCCAAGTATGCTAATACTCCTGTGAATGTTATCATCAGTGAATAAATTCTCTTTAAGCAACTGTTTCAAAAGATATTCTTGCGACTTTTTTTTTTTCTGTGAATATTTCCAAATTTTTTTTTTTACATTCTTATGCAAACTCTTCAGCCAATATGAAATTTACAGTTTTATTTCTTTTGGGGGGTGTTATAATATATTTATTGTTTTGTTTTATTCCCATTAAAATGCACAACAGCTGCAGAAGTAGTATATAGTAATATTCTTGTGTTAATGAGCTTATCAGTGAGCTATGTTGAAACAGAACAGCTCTAATTGTGTAAATGCTCAATTGAAACAGAACTTGTAAAGTAGCTAAGCTTTATATTTGGGATTGAAATTGTTGCGCATTTTTTTTTTCTCCATTATGTATCTTCTGCCTCAGTGGTGTTCAGCCTTTTCAGGCAGGGGGAATCTTGGCTTCCCCAAAACTCACAGTGGACCCTCTGTAAGCTATGGAAACAGATATTGAGCAAACAAGCAAATGTCACCCACTGTTACCAACTCTAAAAATCATAAAGCAAAACAAATAACTTAAAATTGACACTGATTTAATAAATTTCAAGAAGTAAAATGTTACATAGTAGATGTCATTATAACAATATTTCTGCTGAACCAATTTTATGCTTGTAAATTTATTTTTTTATCTTTGCTGTTCAGACAAACCAACAAAAAAAACTAAGTAAAGATGAATACAAATTATTTTATGTGCAAACTATTCAAATCTTGTTTTGGAAAAAAACTGTTACTGTAACACTCCTAATCTATGCTGCCATAATACCAATGTAAGTGAAATGATATTTTGTACTAACTAAATTATAAAATTTTCTAGCAGACATCTGAAAAAAAATTAAAAAATTAAAAAAAAACATCTCCTGTATGTGTCCTAAAATATAGAAAATAAAGCATATCAATGGTGCAGGTTTCACAAAACAGTACCTGGCATATTCAGTGACTGATTTAACTGAATTCATATTCACTTCAAAGGATACAAACAATCTTGTTGAGTAAGTAAATTGATACCCTATCTTGCTTGGAAGTGAATATGAATTTGGTGACTGATTGCACTATTGATAAGGTTTAGTTTTGTTTTCTACTGTTTATGGTGCATATAAGAAGATGGATTTTATTTTATTTTTTTAATTTATATTGCCACTAAAAACACCTATCTTCAGAAGCTTTCATTTGATTTATTGCTCACAAACATCAAACACATTTCTCCCCCTCCCTATTTTTTTGGGAGAAGGGCTCATATTTTAGGTAGCCCATGACAATGGAGATGTCACAACCTTCAATTTGAGATATAATTTGTTAAAGTTGACTACCATTAAATTTCTGTCCCCTTTTGGAAGGTGAATGGTGGTGGGGGGGGGCATATCTGAAATAGTCTTGACAGTACTCGTATGAGCTTCATTTGACACCTAACCAATAACTGTAGGTCCTCATATCCAGAAGATATACAAGGAAGACTTGCACATTTCTCCTTTTTAGTAGGAAAGAAAGCAAGGAGGGTTTTTTTTTATTGCTCACAACATTCGTCACATTACAAGCTTTCGTCTGGCATACAACTTTTTTATGTTTGGCCATGGTGTTTGAAAGAACACCATGGCCAAAAGAACAATCCTTAAAGGATAAATGTTTAAGTCACAGTGTTGATTAAAAATTATTAAATTTTCTCTATATCACTGAAATTAGTGGAAAAGTTGAGACAATTAGATGGAATTATTATCTAGATATTTATCTTGGCTTTTTCTTTGCAATGATGTTAATAAGAGCAATCCTTCACTTATTTCCCCCTTTTTCGGAGGGGGAGAAAACAGGGGGATTTTATAACTTGTGATACTCCTCATGTCATGAGCTTTCATTTGCAGAGACTATTACTTTCAGCTCTTGCATTCCAAAGATATAGAGGACCATTGTTTCAAAATTTCACCTTTATTTTGGGGAGGAGGGGCAGAAAACAGAGTAAATTTTTATAGCCTATATGACACTCCCAGTGTCACAAGCTTTTATTTGATACATAAATCATTAAGTTTGTCTATCGTGTTCAAAAAATTTGGTATAACTGTTTTGAAAAACACAAACCAACAAACTGACAAATCACAAGCAAAAAGCAATAGGATGATAGGTAAAAAGCTTGTAAGATGCCTGGTAGGCCACAAATTACAGGTTGAATATCACTGTTCTATGTAAGGTAGCTCATAAAACAATAAAAAAAATGTAATTTTCACATTAGAATTAATATGTCATGAACCATAGTTTTAAAACTACTATGCAGATACTGCTAAATATAAATTAATAACTTGAGTCTTATTTTAAGTCAGTTGTTTAAATATAAGTTTTATTTCCAAACTGACTGCACATATATCATAAGAACACCATTGCAAATTATTTCCCTAATACTGCATCTGCAGTATTAAGGAAATCCTGCAGGAGAACCTGCAGAATTAAAAAATAAAAAGCAAAAATTCACAGGGTAAAACATTCATAAGAAAACTTACACTGCTAAATCATACTTTTAGCTTGCCTATATTTTTAGTCACAACTCTATTTTTTTTCCCAAGATAATAAATCACTACACACTATACAATAAAATGCTCTAATCCAATGGCTTAGATAGACACTGAAGGGTTCTTGGGAAAAATTTATTCTAAAGAAAAATCTGTCGATTTACTTTAACACAAACATTTAAATATATTAACACCCACACCGCCACTATCTCCCATCAAAAAATTTTGCTATGCCACTGCTCTAGCCTAAGATCACAACAGCTAGAACTAGTCAGTGATATGAAAATACTACCAAAAAACACATACCAATGATATTAGGTATTGATATGAGATATATTTAAACAACACTGTGTTGGGTTATTTAACCTCTGAATGGTACTTTTTTTCAATACAATAAGCTAAATGGCCAGGTCACAAAGACCTCAAGCATTAAGAGAAGGTTAGGAAAGGTGATTCGTACATCTAGTAGAAACCATTTACAGCTTTCAGTGTGCTTTTTGACAAGCAAAAGGTATAGTTCATATGTGGCAAGAAAAAAGTTTGGTTAAGTTCCAAGTACAATATTAAACATAACTGATGTTGAAGCACAACATTAACTTCTGATTCACCATACAGAAGGCAATCAAAAAATTCTTGATGTGTGGCTGTAAATTTGCACTCATTCCTCCAAAGTTAACAAGCTAGACTTGTTTGAAAGCTTGTCTAAACTTGTCATTGCACATTAAAAACAAAGGCTGTATCGTCATTTCTCTCTTCACTGGAGCCACATAAAGTTCATTTGGTGAAATCTGTGCATTGTTGCTATGGAGCCTACTAAAGATGGGGAAATATTTTACATTTTCACAATGATGTAGATTGGGTGATGACACAAAAAAATTCATGTTGATTTATCACAAGTATATGGGGATCATGTGTGTTCATATGGCACTGTTACAGGATGGATGTTCAAATTCAGAGAAGGACAAGGATGGCAGAGCTTCAAAGACTTCCCTCATGCAGGAAGACCAAAGGAGGCAGTGAACAAGAGAACCATTGCTGCTGTTCACGAATTCATTAAGGAAAACCCATACATCACCGTTCAGATAATAAGCTTAGATGTCTGCATCAATGGCAGTGTGGAAACAATTATTCTTCAACATTTAAAGTTCCAAAAGTCTGTGCCAAATGGGTACGCACAAACTGACAGAAAAACAAAAAAAGAGTTAGAGTTGATCATGCAAGGAGATGCTGGCAATGTTTCAATCTAGTGTCTGGTTAACAGACATTGTCACAGGTGATAAGACATGGTTGTATTACTCTACAACTCTCAGAAAGATCAACAACTATGTTTGTGTTGCAGAAGATGAACTAAGTCCCCAAATCATCTGATAAGACTTTCACTCAAGGAAAATGTTCATAATTTTTCTCCAACTCCCAAGAAGTGGTAGCTGTGGACACCCTACCTGAAACAAATAACTATAAATGGCCAATACTACACCAACAGTGTTTTGCCCAAAATGATTAAAGAGATGAAGAAGCAGCATCCAACAACAGGCATGTCAAGGGTTCTCTTTCTTCATTATAATGCCAGTGCTTGCAAAACTCAGCAAGTTATTGTCTATCTGGAGAAAGGAAAAATCAAACTATCCCATCCTGCATATTCACCCAATCTTGCATCATGTAACTTTTGGTTGTTTCCAAAAATTAAAAAGGAACTTGCTGAGGAGCCTTTTTAAAGGATGCAAGACCTTGCAAAATGCATTCATTTAGCATTGCAGAGTATTTCTCAACTAGAGTACCACTGAGAGTTCCAGAATTGGCATAGACATCTGCAAATTTACATAGATGCTGGAGGGGAGTACTTTGAAGAATAGTTAAAGTTTTGTTGAGGTAAATGCAATGGTTTTTGTTCTGAAGATGCATGTAAAGAATTTTTTGAACACCATTCATACCAGTATAAAGAGAGGTGGATGGAGAGGTGCAGCTGATGAAAAAACACTTCAATGTTTCAAATCAACATCTCCAAAAAAAAAAAACAGAGTATCACTTAGGTACCCATCACTGATTAAAGTAGGTTACAATGATGTTGATAAAATTCTTAGATGTTATTTAGAATACTGTTTATATTTCACTCTCATAAACTACTAGGCAGCATATACATTAAGTTCACTTTTTGAGCTGAACGATGGACTCTCATCATGAGCACATCAGAATAGTAAACAACAGAAAGAAGTTGAAGATAAGCTATGGGTGCAAAGCAGACAATAACTACAAAAAAGAGAAAACGATTAAATCAGTAGAAATAGACTTTTGGGGAGGATGTTGTCAGAAAACCAGATTAGATAAAATTAAAAATTAGGAAATTTTAAAAATAATTTTTGAGTCCAAAAATGACTCAGTCTTTTATTTTCTCATACTGGCCAATTTTTAGACTGGGAAATTATCTAGCTCATATTAGAAGCATAAAAAAACTGAGGTAACCTTGTTTTATCTATTATATACTGAGCAGAATGTAAGAACCAGAGTGAAATTTTTTCAAACAATGGGTTGAAATTCTATGTTTTTATTTTATAAATAGTTTCAGAATGATGGAAGATGAAGAATGATGGAAGATAGATTGCCCAATAAGAATTTAGAAATATGAACAAGAAAGAACAGGAGGCACAAAATCTCTAATGAAGGCAATCCTTATTTTAGTAAATGCCTGAAGAATTAATGAATATGCTGTAGAATGTATGATCAAAAGAGTGTCAGCACATCCCAAGTTTGAGTTTGTGAGACAGCCTAGTTGTTTTTTCAACATTGACTTTCTGATTGTTGGTTACTGGATTTAGCAATGAATTTGGGTTACAGTCTAAGAGGTTCGTGACAAAGCAGACTTAGATTCCAATTAGAATCATTGCTGAGCAATGACATGCTGCTGACTGACAAAATGATTATTATAGACTAATTTCTCAGTCAATTTAAATGGCAAAAAATCTACTAATATTCATTTGTTATTACAGAAGCTAACATATACTTTACTAAATGAGGCAGTCGTTTTAGTGTTTTTGAGCAGAGCAATAACAGCAACTCACAAGAAAGTGCCCTGTTAAATTAAAACAAGAATTAGCTGAAAAAACTATCGCAGATTCAGGTTCCATTTTCATCAAAATTTATCTTTTTCAGTGAACTTTTTAATTAATACCACAGATGACAATCACATTACTTAAATTTTCAACTGTTGGTTCTTGAATTTATCAGCTGGGCTCAGATTTACCACTGAGAGTTGCATTATTTCAAATTTCTCCTACATAATAATATTGTAGTTCAATTGTATCTGTTATATATCACAATAAAAAATGTGAATTTTTTTGTTTTGTCACTGAGCAGTATTCTGTACTACATAATGGGATATTCGGCCAGTTCATAAGGACCCCAAGTTCAGAACAAGATTTGGCAAATGGACCCACTGGATGGGAACCTCCCTTAAGACTATCCCAAAGTAATTTTTAAACTGCACAGTTTATTACTCTTCTGCTCAACACTTTATCTGACTAATGATGACTTCTATAAGCCTATCATTATTTCCTTTTCACCAACAGAAGGGCATTTTAAATTTATTCTTTCTCTAAATATTAGGGGAAGAATTTCCTCACACTTGTAGTTCTTCATCAAGTGTTAATTTTCAGGCCATTTTATTACTTACCTAATATTAAAAACAACTACATTAAACTGCTAAGTTCATTCCATTCTGAGTATGAAGACTTTCAATAAATCAATCAATGAGTGGAGTGTCACTGCAAAGTAAGTTTTCTGGCTTTCAACATTAATAAGAGCTATACTTACAAAACATACCCTTAATATAAAGCATATTTACTCACATAAGAAAAACTTACTGAGCTCTGTTTCTTTCTTTTGCCAAAACCACCAATTTTAATTTTCAACAATGGAACAGATTTCTTGCTCTTCGATTTTTTACTCTTACTGCTGATTTTTTCAACTTCTGAAAATAATTAAACAGCTTTAGCAAATGAACAGATTAATATTTAAGGATACTGTTAATTTTTTTATTTTACTCTTTTCCAGATTTATTTTATTACTCTTATTATTAAATACATTCAAATCATAAGTTTAATTAATTTAAATATATATACTGGACAGATAGCAAAAAAAAATTATGTTTGACATACTGCTAAACAAAAATTGCTTTTCCTGAAAAGCTGAAATTTTTAGGAAATCTACTCCACACATTCAATTTGCTTCTTCAAATTTCAATGTAATTGTTCAGGCAATTTTGAAATATGGAATTTTCAATACACTACTTTCAAAACTGAATTTTGCTTTGCATGAGTTGGTGCCTAAAAAAAACTAATTTTTTGAAAATCTTTACTAAATTTACTAAAATTAAAAAAAAAGTAGAATTTTGCCTTTATTAACAAAAGTATGTAAAAAAATTCACCTGTCTTTTCTTTGAATTTTTATTATTTCATGGTATATTTCTTTGGTACGTGACATGCTCTATTTTTGTTTGATTCTTATTTTAAAATAACATTTTAAAACCTATTGAAAACATCCCAAAATTAATTAGGCCACAAGACAGAGTTCATCATTAGAAACTCTGCATGTTAAGAGTTAAAATTCAAATCAATTTGCAATTCCACAATTTTTAATGCACTACAACTTCAGATCTTTAATATGAAATAAAAGAACCACATAATTAAGATTAACCCTAGCAATACAAACAGGGGTGTATGAGGTACCCATAGCTTGATTTTATTGAAAAATATTCCTTTTCAAATTTTTTTTTTATATACAACAGATTATTCAGTTGTTTATTTAACAAAACACACATATACATTTATATTGCATTTGCTATTACATGCCATATAAAATGTATAAAGATATTAAAATTAAAAAAGGAACAATATTATTCTAAACACCGTTAGAATTACTCCCACTCGAGGAAATATTCATATGTGGGATTGGTCAATAATAACAGTAACAAACATTTGTATATCTCCATGAAGCTCATTAAGGGAATATAACTTATGTTTAAAAAGTGTGTAGGTCATGGTGTCAATGAAGTTCCATTTAATTGTCAATAAAGCTTTTGCTTTAAATATAAGAAACCAATATTTTATTCATTTCATTACCTATAGATTAGCTGCCCTGTCCCATAAGATAGAGGCACAGGACACCAAGTGTATGACATACTCTTGGTGTCCTGTGCCTTTTGGGCTACATCATATCGATAAAGACTTTTGAGACAATTACTCAATATTCTGTCTAGTAAGATCATAGATGAAAGAATTTAATGTTACATTTTTAAAACCTGCAATCATACTACTTAAAATTATACAGTTGGGTTGTTTTACTTCTGAGCAGTATTTTTATGAGCACAATAGACTAAACAGAGAAGTCAAGTGAATCCAAAGGGTGGGAAGGGAAAGAAAATCCACTGGAAAGCTGTTAGGAAACAGATGGAAGTCTCCCATAAGATCATCCAGCATGTTCTTTAAAGTGCACAATGCCTCTCTTGCATATATGGTCACTGCCATTAAACAAACAGAAAGCCTTTACTTACCAAGGCAGTCAAGGGTTAGTAGAGAAAATATCAACATAGGCAAAGTATGGATTCAGTTAATAAGAACATCAAGTTACGATATGAGCCTTGCACACTATCAACGGAGCCAAATCCACCCCATGGTATTAGAGAGGATCAGTGATACCAATATTATCAGAGTCTAGTCCAAGTACATGCAATATAGCCCACATGAGACATTTGCTTGACCCACTGAGGGACTATACATGGGACTTAACATGTTTGCCTGGTCGGGAGCTGGCATTTTATTCAAAGCATTTTGTATCTACTCTTACCATTGATGACTGAGTGATTAGTGTACTTGGCTATGGATCAACAGGATCAGTTCAAGTCCTGAATAAGGATGAGTTTCTTGTGTTGTCTTTCTGCTGAGGTCTAGGCTTCTTCACAATCTTTTCTGTGGCATATTACATTGAAATGTTCCCATCAGACCTTCATGAAAAGCAATTGCTTGAGGAATATAAAATCTTTACATCTGTTCTTACAAAGAAACTAGTAAAACTTCAATCAGGGTGCTGTAGATGTAAGTAGCTTTAATGCAAAAATGTCCTGTAATCGTGGAACAGTTGAATAGTTAGCTAAAAAAAATAAAGTTTTGTGGGAAGTAGGATTCAAACTTACAACATCCTGATCAGGTGCTCTAACTCCTAAGCTATTCAAGCTATCTCAATTCCAACTAATGAAAATTATATACACTTTCCCAATCATCAGTCACTCAAGTGTCATCTACTGATCTGGAAGCCTAGCTGCCCAAAGAACTGGTGAAATAAAAAAGGTTAGAACACGATATGTTATCAGGTCATGGGTTCAGACCCTATCTGCAGCAAAACTCTGTTTTTCCAGCTTATTCGAGTGTCCCATGATTATAGGATATTCCTGTGCTTCTCTAGCATTGAATCTCATGATAGGGAAAGTTTGTAGTCACTGTTAGCTGGAATTGAGCTAGCTTGTGATAGCTCAGTGATTACAGAGCACCTGACATGTTATCAGGTCTTGGGGTCAGATCCTACTCACACGGAAACTCAATTTCTTCAGCTAACTACGCAAGTAACTTTGTTCAATGCCATAATTAATGTACTAGTAATGTG
>JAWZYU010001604.1:0-17713 GCA_038380435.1 Ryuthela nishihirai
TGACCCATTCTAGAGATATTGACGAAAAACAGCCAAAAACGCAATCGGACCTGAGAGAAGACAAAAAGACCCAAATCTGTACAAATGACCCCTCTGGTATAAAGAGACATCCCCATGGAACATGAATCAGTCGTCCGAATTATAAAAAACGCCCCAAAAATGAGCAGGCCAAGTGAGAACGAATCAGTAAAGTTTAGCCATGTTAAAAGACATATGCTCCATAGACGTAATGTTAAACAAAGTTCTAACCTGTAGTCGCAATAACGGTAACGCTATGGGAAAACAAAAATAGTCATAAAAACCTTTCTAATTGATAAAAATGAACGCTTCAAAGCCCTAGGCATATGTTTTTCCACCTGAAAAAGCTGATTCAAAAGTCAAAACAGCCAAAAAATGCATATTTTCCGAGCTATTCAGGAAAAAGTGCCTAAAACTCAATCGGACCTCTGAGAAACCAAAAAAGGCAAAAAAGGTCAAAAAGACACTCTCCACCCCTAAAGGAATCAGTCTAATACAGGAATCAGTGGTCCGAATTATAAAAAACGCCCCAAAAATGAGCAGGCCCAGTGAGAACGAATCAGTCAAGTTTCCCATGTTAAACCTATGAGAAGTGTTCTGAAAAAGAGTCAAAAAAAGGCGACATTTCCAAAAATTCACCAAAAATGAACAGACCCACTTAGAAGAGAAATGAAGACATCCACATGAAGATAGAAACACACATAAAGATCTGATAAGAAAAAAAGAACCAAAAGTCCCCAGTAAAGGGGTCAAAAAAGACCCCCAATAAAGTGACATCCCCAAATCTTCTATATGAAGGAAAGGTCATAGAGACACGAAATTTGGCAATTAGACTATAAAACTAGTTTTCGCTAGATATCAGGTGAAAAAAGTCGAAAAAAGTCAAAAACGCAGAAAAAGTGAAAAATCATTAAAAGTGACAGGGAGGTGTACATTCAAATCACTAAGAAACAAGCAATCAGTCTTCCCAATTATAAAAAACGCCCAAAACTGAGCAGGCCAAGTGAGAACAAATCAGACAACACAGCCTAGTTAAAGCAATGGGATCTCAGAACAGTGTAGAGTCACACAGCGTCAAAAACAGTCCAAATTCAAAGTCACCCAGCGAAAAAAAGTAGCCATTCTAGAAAAAGAACAAACCTGATCAAAGTGACACCCAGGGGGAGAGTGAGAAGCCTCCCAGAGCAATAAGTCCACTGAGACAACAAAACCCAGAACAGAGAAAGAAAACCCACCTAGCAGCACGAAAGTCCCTTTAGAAATGAATGCCCAGGACAGAGAAAGCAAACCCACCCAGCAGCCCAATAGTCCCCAGAGACAACACAACCCAGGAGAGAGAAAGGAAACCCACATAGCAGCCCAAAAGTCCCCTGTGACAGCAAACAATTCGCCAAAAATAGAAAAAACGACCAAAAGTGAGAAAAAAGTTGATAGAACGACGCAGAGTACAAGAACGCACAATGTGATAAGCAAAGTTAAAATCGACCACAGTGCAGACATGACGTCACAAGCGTAAAATGCCTAAAATCAATGAAAAACAGAAAATCGCTATAAAATCCGTTCTAGAAGAGAAAAATGGACAGTTTAAAAAGCTACACCCACGTAATCGACCTCAAGGAACCCGATTCCGTCGTCAAAATCGCCAAAAAGTGACCCGTTCTAGAGTTATTCAAGAAAAAGTGACAAAAACTCAATCGGACCTCAGAGAGGACAAAAAAGCCCAAATCGTTGAAAATGACCCATCCAGTACAATGAGACAAACCCCTCTAACATGAATCAGTGGTCCGAATTATTAAAAACGCCCCAAACTGAGCAGGCCAAGTAAGAACGTGTCAGTAAAGAAACCCCATGTTATCCTATGAGAATCCTAAGCCTAAAAAGCTCGAAAACACAAAATATTCCAAAAATCACCAAAAATCAAAAAAAGGAGTTAGAGAGTCAAAAAGCACATCAACAGAAAGGTGATGAGTCAGACTAAGATCTGATCAAAAACAAGTCACAAAAAGTCCCATCTAAGGTAGAGTCAAAAAGCCTCAAAGTTGTAGTGAAATAACAAAAAAAAAGAGACCCCCCAGGGTGAAAAAAAACTGATCAAAGTGATCTTAAGGGACCCAAAAAGACACTGGAAAAAACAAAGTCAAGAAAAGTCCAAAAACAAAGGAGATATAGCAATTTGAAATAATGTCACAATCTCCAAACCCTGGTTTTGCAGGTAACTGACAGACAGAGCTCTCTCCATAGACTTAATGTTAAATGAAGTTCTATCCTGTAGTCGCAATAATGTTAACGCTATGGGAAAACATAAACGCTAATAAAATCCGTTCTAATAAAGATAAATCCACGCTTCAAAGACCTAGATATAGGTAATCCCACGTGATAAAGCCATTGCAAAAGTCAAAACAGCAAAAAAATGCATAGTTTTCGAGTTATAACGAAAAAAGTGACAAAAACGCAATCGGACCTGGGAGAAACCAAAAAATGCAAAAAACGTCAAAAAGACACTGTACACCCCTGAAGTATAAAGTGTAAGACAGGAATCAGTCGTCCGAATTATAAAAAACGCCCCGAAACTGAGCAGGCCAAGTGAGAACGAATCAGTCAAAATGCCCATGTTAACCTATGGAAACTGAAAACCAAAAACTGTCGAAAAGCTTAAATTTTCAAAAATTCACCAAAAATAGAAAAAACGACAAAAAGTGAAAAAAAAGTTTATAGAACGACGCAGAGTAGAAGAACGCACAATGTGATAAGCAAAGTTAAAATCGATCACTGTGCAGACATGACGTCACAGGCCAAAAACAGGCAAAATCCATAAAAAGGTGAAAATCGCTATAAAATCGGTTCTAAGAGACAAAAATGGATGGTTTAAAGAGCTATACCCATGTAATCCACTTCAAGGAACCCGAATCCATCGTCAAAATCACCAAAAAGTGACCCATTCCAGAGATATTAGTCAAAAAGTGGCAAAAACGCAATCGGACCTCTGAGAAGACAAAAAGACCCAAATCTCTAGAAATGACCCCTCTGGTATAAAGAGACATCCCCATGGAACATGAATCAGTCGTCCGAATTATAAAAAACGCCCCAAAAATGAGCAGGCCAAGTGAGAACGAATCAGTAAAGTTTAGCCATGTTAAAAGACGTATGCTCCATAGACCTAATGTTAAACTAAGTTCTATCCTGTAGTCGCAATAATGTGAACGCTATGGGAAAACAAAAGCACTCATAAAATCCGTTCTAATTGATAAAAATGAACGCTTCAAAGACCTAGCTATATGTATTCCCACCTGATAAAGCTGATTCAAAAGTCAAAACAGCCAAAAAAAACATATTTTCCGAGCTATTAAGGAAAAAGTGCCAAAAACGCAATCGGACCTCTGAGAAACCAAAAAAGGCAAAAAAGGTCAAAAAGACACTATCCACCCTTCAAGTGTAAAGTATAAGACAGGAATCAGTGGTCCGAATTATAAAAAACGCCCCAAACTGAGCAGGCCCAGTGAGAACGAGTCAGTAAAGTTTCCCATGTTAAACCTATGAGAAGTGTTGGGAAAAAGAGTCAAAAAAGGCGACAATTTCAAAAATTCACCAAAAATGAACAGACCCACTTAGAAGAGAAATGAAGACATCCACATGAAGATAGAAACACACATAAAGATCTGATAAGAAAAAAAGAACCAAAAGTCCCCAGTAAAGGGGTCAAAAAAGACCCCCAATAAAGTGACATCCCCAAATCTTCTATATGAAGGAAAGGTCATAGAGACACGAAATTTGGCAATTAGACTATAAAACTAGTTTTCGCTAGATATCAGGTGAAAAAAGTCGAAAAAAGTCAAAAACGCAGAAAAAGTGAAAAATCATTAAAAGTGACAGGGAGGTGTACATTCAAATCACTAAGAAACAAGCAATCAGTCTTCCCAATTATAAAAAACGCCCAAAACTGAGCAGGCCAAGTGAGAACAAATCAGACAACACAGCCTAGTTAAAGCAATGGGATCTCAGAACAGTGTAGAGTCACACAGCGTCAAAAACAGTCCAAATTCAAAGTCACCCAGCGAAAAAAAGTAGCCATTCTAGAAAAAGAACAAACCTGATCAAAGTGACACCCAGGGGGAGAGTGAGAAGCCTCCCAGAGCAATAAGTCCACTGAGACAACAAAACCCAGAACAGAGAAAGAAAACCCACCTAGCAGCACGAAAGTCCCTTTAGAAATGAATGCCCAGGACAGAGAAAGCAAACCCACCCAGCAGCCCAATAGTCCCCAGAGACAACACAACCCAGGAGAGAGAAAGGAAACCCACATAGCAGCCCAAAAGTCCCCTGTGACAGCAAACAATTCGCCAAAAATAGAAAAAACGACCAAAAGTGAGAAAAAAGTTGATAGAACGACGCAGAGTACAAGAACGCACAATGTGATAAGCAAAGTTAAAATCGACCACAGTGCAGACATGACGTCACAAGCGTAAAATGCCTAAAATCAATGAAAAACAGAAAATCGCTATAAAATCCGTTCTAGAAGAGAAAAATGGACAGTTTAAAAAGCTACACCCACGTAATCGACCTCAAGGAACCCGATTCCGTCGTCAAAATCGCCAAAAAGTGACCCGTTCTAGAGTTATTCAAGAAAAAGTGACAAAAACTCAATCGGACCTCAGAGAGGACAAAAAAGCCCAAATCGTTGAAAATGACCCATCCAGTACAATGAGACAAACCCCTCTAACATGAATCAGTGGTCCGAATTATTAAAAACGCCCCAAACTGAGCAGGCCAAGTAAGAACGTGTCAGTAAAGAAACCCCATGTTATCCTATGAGAATCCTAAGCCTAAAAAGCTCGAAAACACAAAATATTCCAAAAATCACCAAAAATCAAAAAAAGGAGTTAGAGAGTCAAAAAGCACATCAACAGAAAGGTGATGAGTCAGACTAAGATCTGATCAAAAACAAGTCACAAAAAGTCCCATCTAAGGTAGAGTCAAAAAGCCTCAAAGTTGTAGTGAAATAACAAAAAAAAAGAGACCCCCCAGGGTGAAAAAAAACTGATCAAAGTGATCTTAAGGGACCCAAAAAGACACTGGAAAAAACAAAGTCAAGAAAAGTCCAAAAACAAAGGAGATATAGCAATTTGAAATAATGTCACAATCTCCAAACCCTGGTTTTGCAGGTAACTGACAGACAGAGCTCTCTCCATAGACTTAATGTTAAATGAAGTTCTATCCTGTAGTCGCAATAATGTTAACGCTATGGGAAAACATAAACGCTAATAAAATCCGTTCTAATAAAGATAAATCCACGCTTCAAAGACCTAGATATAGGTAATCCCACGTGATAAAGCCATTGCAAAAGTCAAAACAGCAAAAAAATGCATAGTTTTCGAGTTATAACGAAAAAAGTGACAAAAACGCAATCGGACCTGGGAGAAACCAAAAAATGCAAAAAACGTCAAAAAGACACTGTACACCCCTGAAGTATAAAGTGTAAGACAGGAATCAGTCGTCCGAATTATAAAAAACGCCCCGAAACTGAGCAGGCCAAGTGAGAACGAATCAGTCAAAATGCCCATGTTAACCTATGGAAACTGAAAACCAAAAACTGTCGAAAAGCTTAAATTTTCAAAAATTCACCAAAAATAGAAAAAACGACAAAAAGTGAAAAAAAAGTTTATAGAACGACGCAGAGTAGAAGAACGCACAATGTGATAAGCAAAGTTAAAATCGATCACTGTGCAGACATGACGTCACAGGCCAAAAACAGGCAAAATCCATAAAAAGGTGAAAATCGCTATAAAATCGGTTCTAAGAGACAAAAATGGATGGTTTAAAGAGCTATACCCATGTAATCCACTTCAAGGAACCCGAATCCATCGTCAAAATCACCAAAAAGTGACCCATTCCAGAGATATTAGTCAAAAAGTGGCAAAAACGCAATCGGACCTCTGAGAAGACAAAAAGACCCAAATCTCTAGAAATGACCCCTCTGGTATAAAGAGACATCCCCATGGAACATGAATCAGTCGTCCGAATTATAAAAAACGCCCCAAAAATGAGCAGGCCAAGTGAGAACGAATCAGTAAAGTTTAGCCATGTTAAAAGACGTATGCTCCATAGACCTAATGTTAAACTAAGTTCTATCCTGTAGTCGCAATAATGTGAACGCTATGGGAAAACAAAAGCACTCATAAAATCCGTTCTAATTGATAAAAATGAACGCTTCAAAGACCTAGCTATATGTATTCCCACCTGATAAAGCTGATTCAAAAGTCAAAACAGCCAAAAAAAACATATTTTCCGAGCTATTAAGGAAAAAGTGCCAAAAACGCAATCGGACCTCTGAGAAACCAAAAAAGGCAAAAAAGGTCAAAAAGACACTATCCACCCTTCAAGTGTAAAGTATAAGACAGGAATCAGTGGTCCGAATTATAAAAAACGCCCCAAACTGAGCAGGCCCAGTGAGAACGAGTCAGTAAAGTTTCCCATGTTAAACCTATGAGAAGTGTTGGGAAAAAGAGTCAAAAAAGGCGACAATTTCAAAAATTCACCAAAAATGAACAGACCCACTTAGAAGAGAAATGAAGACATCCACATGAAGATAGAAACACACATAAAGATCTGATAAGAAAAAAAGAACCAAAAGTCCCCAGTAAAGGGGTCAAAAAAGACCCCCAATAAAGTGACATCCCCAAATCTTCTATATGAAGGAAAGGTCATAGAGACACGAAATTTGGCAATTAGACTATAAAACTAGTTTTCGCTAGATATCAGGTGAAAAAAGTCGAAAAAAGTCAAAAACGCAGAAAAAGTGAAAAATCATTAAAAGTGACAGGGAGGTGTACATTCAAATCACTAAGAAACAAGCAATCAGTCTTCCCAATTATAAAAAACGCCCAAAACTGAGCAGGCCAAGTGAGAACAAATCAGACAACACAGCCTAGTTAAAGCAATGGGATCTCAGAACAGTGTAGAGTCACACAGCGTCAAAAACAGTCCAAATTCAAAGTCACCCAGCGAAAAAAAGTAGCCATTCTAGAAAAAGAACAAACCTGATCAAAGTGACACCCAGGGGGAGAGTGAGAAGCCTCCCAGAGCAATAAGTCCACTGAGACAACAAAACCCAGAACAGAGAAAGAAAACCCACCTAGCAGCACGAAAGTCCCTTTAGAAATGAATGCCCAGGACAGAGAAAGCAAACCCACCCAGCAGCCCAATAGTCCCCAGAGACAACACAACCCAGGAGAGAGAAAGGAAACCCACATAGCAGCCCAAAAGTCCCCTGTGACAGCAAACAATTCGCCAAAAATAGAAAAAACGACCAAAAGTGAGAAAAAAGTTGATAGAACGACGCAGAGTACAAGAACGCACAATGTGATAAGCAAAGTTAAAATCGACCACAGTGCAGACATGACGTCACAAGCGTAAAATGCCTAAAATCAATGAAAAACAGAAAATCGCTATAAAATCCGTTCTAGAAGAGAAAAATGGACAGTTTAAAAAGCTACACCCACGTAATCGACCTCAAGGAACCCGATTCCGTCGTCAAAATCGCCAAAAAGTGACCCGTTCTAGAGTTATTCAAGAAAAAGTGACAAAAACTCAATCGGACCTCAGAGAGGACAAAAAAGCCCAAATCGTTGAAAATGACCCATCCAGTACAATGAGACAAACCCCTCTAACATGAATCAGTGGTCCGAATTATTAAAAACGCCCCAAACTGAGCAGGCCAAGTAAGAACGTGTCAGTAAAGAAACCCCATGTTATCCTATGAGAATCCTAAGCCTAAAAAGCTCGAAAACACAAAATATTCCAAAAATCACCAAAAATCAAAAAAAGGAGTTAGAGAGTCAAAAAGCACATCAACAGAAAGGTGATGAGTCAGACTAAGATCTGATCAAAAACAAGTCACAAAAAGTCCCATCTAAGGTAGAGTCAAAAAGCCTCAAAGTTGTAGTGAAATAACAAAAAAAAAGAGACCCCCCAGGGTGAAAAAAAACTGATCAAAGTGATCTTAAGGGACCCAAAAAGACACTGGAAAAAACAAAGTCAAGAAAAGTCCAAAAACAAAGGAGATATAGCAATTTGAAATAATGTCACAATCTCCAAACCCTGGTTTTGCAGGTAACTGACAGACAGAGCTCTCTCCATAGACTTAATGTTAAATGAAGTTCTATCCTGTAGTCGCAATAATGTTAACGCTATGGGAAAACATAAACGCTAATAAAATCCGTTCTAATAAAGATAAATCCACGCTTCAAAGACCTAGATATAGGTAATCCCACGTGATAAAGCCATTGCAAAAGTCAAAACAGCAAAAAAATGCATAGTTTTCGAGTTATAACGAAAAAAGTGACAAAAACGCAATCGGACCTGGGAGAAACCAAAAAATGCAAAAAACGTCAAAAAGACACTGTACACCCCTGAAGTATAAAGTGTAAGACAGGAATCAGTCGTCCGAATTATAAAAAACGCCCCGAAACTGAGCAGGCCAAGTGAGAACGAATCAGTCAAAATGCCCATGTTAACCTATGGAAACTGAAAACCAAAAACTGTCGAAAAGCTTAAATTTTCAAAAATTCACCAAAAATAGAAAAAACGACAAAAAGTGAAAAAAAAGTTTATAGAACGACGCAGAGTAGAAGAACGCACAATGTGATAAGCAAAGTTAAAATCGATCACTGTGCAGACATGACGTCACAGGCCAAAAACAGGCAAAATCCATAAAAAGGTGAAAATCGCTATAAAATCGGTTCTAAGAGACAAAAATGGATGGTTTAAAGAGCTATACCCATGTAATCCACTTCAAGGAACCCGAATCCATCGTCAAAATCACCAAAAAGTGACCCATTCCAGAGATATTAGTCAAAAAGTGGCAAAAACGCAATCGGACCTCTGAGAAGACAAAAAGACCCAAATCTCTAGAAATGACCCCTCTGGTATAAAGAGACATCCCCATGGAACATGAATCAGTCGTCCGAATTATAAAAAACGCCCCAAAAATGAGCAGGCCAAGTGAGAACGAATCAGTAAAGTTTAGCCATGTTAAAAGACGTATGCTCCATAGACCTAATGTTAAACTAAGTTCTATCCTGTAGTCGCAATAATGTGAACGCTATGGGAAAACAAAAGCACTCATAAAATCCGTTCTAATTGATAAAAATGAACGCTTCAAAGACCTAGCTATATGTATTCCCACCTGATAAAGCTGATTCAAAAGTCAAAACAGCCAAAAAAAACATATTTTCCGAGCTATTAAGGAAAAAGTGCCAAAAACGCAATCGGACCTCTGAGAAACCAAAAAAGGCAAAAAAGGTCAAAAAGACACTATCCACCCTTCAAGTGTAAAGTATAAGACAGGAATCAGTGGTCCGAATTATAAAAAACGCCCCAAACTGAGCAGGCCCAGTGAGAACGAGTCAGTAAAGTTTCCCATGTTAAACCTATGAGAAGTGTTGGGAAAAAGAGTCAAAAAAGGCGACAATTTCAAAAATTCACCAAAAATGAACAGACCCACTTAGAAGAGAAATGAAGACATCCACATGAAGATAGAAACACACATAAAGATCTGATAAGAAAAAAAGAACCAAAAGTCCCCAGTAAAGGGGTCAAAAAAGACCCCCAATAAAGTGACATCCCCAAATCTTCTATATGAAGGAAAGGTCATAGAGACACGAAATTTGGCAATTAGACTATAAAACTAGTTTTCGCTAGATATCAGGTGAAAAAAGTCGAAAAAAGTCAAAAACGCAGAAAAAGTGAAAAATCATTAAAAGTGACAGGGAGGTGTACATTCAAATCACTAAGAAACAAGCAATCAGTCTTCCCAATTATAAAAAACGCCCAAAACTGAGCAGGCCAAGTGAGAACAAATCAGACAACACAGCCTAGTTAAAGCAATGGGATCTCAGAACAGTGTAGAGTCACACAGCGTCAAAAACAGTCCAAATTCAAAGTCACCCAGCGAAAAAAAGTAGCCATTCTAGAAAAAGAACAAACCTGATCAAAGTGACACCCAGGGGGAGAGTGAGAAGCCTCCCAGAGCAATAAGTCCACTGAGACAACAAAACCCAGAACAGAGAAAGAAAACCCACCTAGCAGCACGAAAGTCCCTTTAGAAATGAATGCCCAGGACAGAGAAAGCAAACCCACCCAGCAGCCCAATAGTCCCCAGAGACAACACAACCCAGGAGAGAGAAAGGAAACCCACATAGCAGCCCAAAAGTCCCCTGTGACAGCAAACAATTCGCCAAAAATAGAAAAAACGACCAAAAGTGAGAAAAAAGTTGATAGAACGACGCAGAGTACAAGAACGCACAATGTGATAAGCAAAGTTAAAATCGACCACAGTGCAGACATGACGTCACAAGCGTAAAATGCCTAAAATCAATGAAAAACAGAAAATCGCTATAAAATCCGTTCTAGAAGAGAAAAATGGACAGTTTAAAAAGCTACACCCACGTAATCGACCTCAAGGAACCCGATTCCGTCGTCAAAATCGCCAAAAAGTGACCCGTTCTAGAGTTATTCAAGAAAAAGTGACAAAAACTCAATCGGACCTCAGAGAGGACAAAAAAGCCCAAATCGTTGAAAATGACCCATCCAGTACAATGAGACAAACCCCTCTAACATGAATCAGTGGTCCGAATTATTAAAAACGCCCCAAACTGAGCAGGCCAAGTAAGAACGTGTCAGTAAAGAAACCCCATGTTATCCTATGAGAATCCTAAGCCTAAAAAGCTCGAAAACACAAAATATTCCAAAAATCACCAAAAATCAAAAAAAGGAGTTAGAGAGTCAAAAAGCACATCAACAGAAAGGTGATGAGTCAGACTAAGATCTGATCAAAAACAAGTCACAAAAAGTCCCATCTAAGGTAGAGTCAAAAAGCCTCAAAGTTGTAGTGAAATAACAAAAAAAAAGAGACCCCCCAGGGTGAAAAAAAACTGATCAAAGTGATCTTAAGGGACCCAAAAAGACACTGGAAAAAACAAAGTCAAGAAAAGTCCAAAAACAAAGGAGATATAGCAATTTGAAATAATGTCACAATCTCCAAACCCTGGTTTTGCAGGTAACTGACAGACAGAGCTCTCTCCATAGACTTAATGTTAAATGAAGTTCTATCCTGTAGTCGCAATAATGTTAACGCTATGGGAAAACATAAACGCTAATAAAATCCGTTCTAATAAAGATAAATCCACGCTTCAAAGACCTAGATATAGGTAATCCCACGTGATAAAGCCATTGCAAAAGTCAAAACAGCAAAAAAATGCATAGTTTTCGAGTTATAACGAAAAAAGTGACAAAAACGCAATCGGACCTGGGAGAAACCAAAAAATGCAAAAAACGTCAAAAAGACACTGTACACCCCTGAAGTATAAAGTGTAAGACAGGAATCAGTCGTCCGAATTATAAAAAACGCCCCGAAACTGAGCAGGCCAAGTGAGAACGAATCAGTCAAAATGCCCATGTTAACCTATGGAAACTGAAAACCAAAAACTGTCGAAAAGCTTAAATTTTCAAAAATTCACCAAAAATAGAAAAAACGACAAAAAGTGAAAAAAAAGTTTATAGAACGACGCAGAGTAGAAGAACGCACAATGTGATAAGCAAAGTTAAAATCGATCACTGTGCAGACATGACGTCACAGGCCAAAAACAGGCAAAATCCATAAAAAGGTGAAAATCGCTATAAAATCGGTTCTAAGAGACAAAAATGGATGGTTTAAAGAGCTATACCCATGTAATCCACTTCAAGGAACCCGAATCCATCGTCAAAATCACCAAAAAGTGACCCATTCCAGAGATATTAGTCAAAAAGTGGCAAAAACGCAATCGGACCTCTGAGAAGACAAAAAGACCCAAATCTCTAGAAATGACCCCTCTGGTATAAAGAGACATCCCCATGGAACATGAATCAGTCGTCCGAATTATAAAAAACGCCCCAAAAATGAGCAGGCCAAGTGAGAACGAATCAGTAAAGTTTAGCCATGTTAAAAGACGTATGCTCCATAGACCTAATGTTAAACTAAGTTCTATCCTGTAGTCGCAATAATGTGAACGCTATGGGAAAACAAAAGCACTCATAAAATCCGTTCTAATTGATAAAAATGAACGCTTCAAAGACCTAGCTATATGTATTCCCACCTGATAAAGCTGATTCAAAAGTCAAAACAGCCAAAAAAAACATATTTTCCGAGCTATTAAGGAAAAAGTGCCAAAAACGCAATCGGACCTCTGAGAAACCAAAAAAGGCAAAAAAGGTCAAAAAGACACTATCCACCCTTCAAGTGTAAAGTATAAGACAGGAATCAGTGGTCCGAATTATAAAAAACGCCCCAAACTGAGCAGGCCCAGTGAGAACGAGTCAGTAAAGTTTCCCATGTTAAACCTATGAGAAGTGTTGGGAAAAAGAGTCAAAAAAGGCGACAATTTCAAAAATTCACCAAAAATGAACAGACCCACTTAGAAGAGAAATGAAGACATCCACATGAAGATAGAAACACACATAAAGATCTGATAAGAAAAAAAGAACCAAAAGTCCCCAGTAAAGGGGTCAAAAAAGACCCCCAATAAAGTGACATCCCCAAATCTTCTATATGAAGGAAAGGTCATAGAGACACGAAATTTGGCAATTAGACTATAAAACTAGTTTTCGCTAGATATCAGGTGAAAAAAGTCGAAAAAAGTCAAAAACGCAGAAAAAGTGAAAAATCATTAAAAGTGACAGGGAGGTGTACATTCAAATCACTAAGAAACAAGCAATCAGTCTTCCCAATTATAAAAAACGCCCAAAACTGAGCAGGCCAAGTGAGAACAAATCAGACAACACAGCCTAGTTAAAGCAATGGGATCTCAGAACAGTGTAGAGTCACACAGCGTCAAAAACAGTCCAAATTCAAAGTCACCCAGCGAAAAAAAGTAGCCATTCTAGAAAAAGAACAAACCTGATCAAAGTGACACCCAGGGGGAGAGTGAGAAGCCTCCCAGAGCAATAAGTCCACTGAGACAACAAAACCCAGAACAGAGAAAGAAAACCCACCTAGCAGCACGAAAGTCCCTTTAGAAATGAATGCCCAGGACAGAGAAAGCAAACCCACCCAGCAGCCCAATAGTCCCCAGAGACAACACAACCCAGGAGAGAGAAAGGAAACCCACATAGCAGCCCAAAAGTCCCCTGTGACAGCAAACAATTCGCCAAAAATAGAAAAAACGACCAAAAGTGAGAAAAAAGTTGATAGAACGACGCAGAGTACAAGAACGCACAATGTGATAAGCAAAGTTAAAATCGACCACAGTGCAGACATGACGTCACAAGCGTAAAATGCCTAAAATCAATGAAAAACAGAAAATCGCTATAAAATCCGTTCTAGAAGAGAAAAATGGACAGTTTAAAAAGCTACACCCACGTAATCGACCTCAAGGAACCCGATTCCGTCGTCAAAATCGCCAAAAAGTGACCCGTTCTAGAGTTATTCAAGAAAAAGTGACAAAAACTCAATCGGACCTCAGAGAGGACAAAAAAGCCCAAATCGTTGAAAATGACCCATCCAGTACAATGAGACAAACCCCTCTAACATGAATCAGTGGTCCGAATTATTAAAAACGCCCCAAACTGAGCAGGCCAAGTAAGAACGTGTCAGTAAAGAAACCCCATGTTATCCTATGAGAATCCTAAGCCTAAAAAGCTCGAAAACACAAAATATTCCAAAAATCACCAAAAATCAAAAAAAGGAGTTAGAGAGTCAAAAAGCACATCAACAGAAAGGTGATGAGTCAGACTAAGATCTGATCAAAAACAAGTCACAAAAAGTCCCATCTAAGGTAGAGTCAAAAAGCCTCAAAGTTGTAGTGAAATAACAAAAAAAAAGAGACCCCCCAGGGTGAAAAAAAACTGATCAAAGTGATCTTAAGGGACCCAAAAAGACACTGGAAAAAACAAAGTCAAGAAAAGTCCAAAAACAAAGGAGATATAGCAATTTGAAATAATGTCACAATCTCCAAACCCTGGTTTTGCAGGTAACTGACAGACAGAGCTCTCTCCATAGACTTAATGTTAAATGAAGTTCTATCCTGTAGTCGCAATAATGTTAACGCTATGGGAAAACAAAAACGCCAATAAAATCCGTTCTAATAAAGATAAATCCACTCTTCAAAGACCTAGATATATGTATTTCCACGTGATAAAGCCAATGCAAAAGTCAAAACAGCCAAAAAATGCATACTTTTGGAGTTATAACGAAAAAAGAGCCAAAAACGCAATCGGACCTGAGAGAAACCAAAAAACGCAAAAAACGTCAAAAAGACAATCTACACCCCTGAAGTATATAGTCTAAGACATGAATCAGTCGTCCGAATTATAAAAAACGCCCCGAAACTGAGCAGGCCAAGTGAGAACGAGTCAGTCAAAATGGCCATGTTAACCTATGGAGACTCAAAAACAAAAACTGTCTAAAAGCTGAAATTTTCAAAAATTCACCAAAAATAGAAAAATCGACAAAAAGTGAGAAAAAAGTTGATAGAACGACACAGAGTACAAGAACACACAACGTGATAACCAAAGTTTCAATCGATCACTGTGCAGAGATGACGTCACAGGCCAAAAACAGGCAAAATCCATAAAAAGGTGAAAATCGCTCTAAAATCGGTTCTAAGAGACCAAAATCGACGGTTTAAAGAGCTATACCCATGTAATCCACTTCAAGGAACCCGAATCCAGCGTCAAAATCACGAAAAAGTGACCCATTCTAGAGATATTGACGAAAAACAGCCAAAAACGCAATCGGACCTGAGAGAAGACAAAAAGACCCAAATCTGTACAAATGACCCCTCTGGTATAAAGAGACATCCCCATGGAACATGAATCAGTCGTCCGAATTATAAAAAACGCCCCAAAAATGAGCAGGCCAAGTGAGAACGAATCAGTAAAGTTTAGCCATGTTAAAAGACATATGCTCCATAGACGTAATGTTAAACAAAGTTCTAACCTGTAGTCGCAATAACGGTAACGCTATGGGAAAACAAAAATAGTCATAAAAACCTTTCTAATTGATAAAAATGAACGCTTCAAAGCCCTAGGCATATGTTTTTCCACCTGAAAAAGCTGATTCAAAAGTCAAAACAGCCAAAAAATGCATATTTTCCGAGCTATTCAGGAAAAAGTGCCTAAAACTCAATCGGACCTCTGAGAAACCAAAAAAGGCAAAAAAGGTCAAAAAGACACTCTCCACCCCTAAAGGAATCAGTCTAATACAGGAATCAGTGGTCCGAATTATAAAAAACGCCCCAAAAATGAGCAGGCCCAGTGAGAACGAATCAGTCAAGTTTCCCATGTTAAACCTATGAGAAGTGTTCTGAAAAAGAGTCAAAAAAAGGCGACATTTCCAAAAATTCACCAAAAATGAACAGACCCACTTAGAAGAGAAATGAAGACATCCACATGAAGATAGAAACACACATAAAGATCTGATAAGAAAAAAAGAACCAAAAGTCCCCAGTAAAGGGGTCAAAAAAGACCCCCAATAAAGTGACATCCCCAAATCTTCTATATGAAGGAAAGGTCATAGAGACACGAAATTTGGCAATTAGACTATAAAACTAGTTTTCGCTAGATATCAGGTGAAAAAAGTCGAAAAAAGTCAAAAACGCAGAAAAAGTGAAAAATCATTAAAAGTGACAGGGAGGTGTACATTCAAATCACTAAGAAACAAGCAATCAGTCTTCCCAATTATAAAAAACGCCCAAAACTGAGCAGGCCAAGTGAGAACAAATCAGACAACACAGCCTAGTTAAAGCAATGGGATCTCAGAACAGTGTAGAGTCACACAGCGTCAAAAACAGTCCAAATTCAAAGTCACCCAGCGAAAAAAAGTAGCCATTCTAGAAAAAGAACAAACCTGATCAAAGTGACACCCAGGGGGAGAGTGAGAAGCCTCCCAGAGCAATAAGTCCACTGAGACAACAAAACCCAGAACAGAGAAAGAAAACCCACCTAGCAGCACGAAAGTCCCTTTAGAAATGAATGCCCAGGACAGAGAAAGCAAACCCACCCAGCAGCCCAATAGTCCCCAGAGACAACACAACCCAGGAGAGAGAAAGGAAACCCACATAGCAGCCCAAAAGTCCCCTGTGACAGCAAACAATTCGCCAAAAATAGAAAAAACGACCAAAAGTGAGAAAAAAGTTGATAGAACGACGCAGAGTACAAGAACGCACAATGTGATAAGCAAAGTTAAAATCGACCACAGTGCAGACATGACGTCACAAGCGTAAAATGCCTAAAATCAATGAAAAACAGAAAATCGCTATAAAATCCGTTCTAGAAGAGAAAAATGGACAGTTTAAAAAGCTACACCCACGTAATCGACCTCAAGGAACCCGATTCCGTCGTCAAAATCGCCAAAAAGTGACCCGTTCTAGAGTTATTCAAGAAAAAGTGACAAAAACTCAATCGGACCTCAGAGAGGACAAAAAAGCCCAAATCGTTGAAAATGACCCATCCAGTACAATGAGACAAACCCCTCTAACATGAATCAGTGGTCCGAATTATTAAAAACGCCCCAAACTGAGCAGGCCAAGTAAGAACGTGTCAGTAAAGAAACCCCATGTTATCCTATGAGAATCCTAAGCCTAAAAAGCTCGAAAACACAAAATATTCCAAAAATCACCAAAAATCAAAAAAAGGAGTTAGAGAGTCAAAAAGCACATCAACAGAAAGGTGATGAGTCAGACTAAGATCTGATCAAAAACAAGTCACAAAAAGTCCCATCTAAGGTAGAGTCAAAAAGCCTCAAAGTTGTAGTGAAATAACAAAAAAAAAGAGACCCCCCAGGGTGAAAAAAAACTGATCAAAGTGATCTTAAGGGACCCAAAAAGACACTGGAAAAAACAAAGTCAAGAAAAGTCCAAAAACAAAGGAGATATAGCAATTTGAAATAATGTCACAATCTCCAAACCCTGGTTTTGCAGGTAACTGACAGACAGAGCTCTCTCCATAGACTTAATGTTAAATGAAGTTCTATCCTGTAGTCGCAATAATGTTAACGCTATGGGAAAACATAAACGCTAATAAAATCCGTTCTAATAAAGATAAATCCACGCTTCAAAGACCTAGATATAGGTAATCCCACGTGATAAAGCCATTGCAAAAGTCAAAACAGCAAAAAAATGCATAGTTTTCGAGTTATAACGAAAAAAGTGACAAAAACGCAATCGGACCTGGGAGAAACCAAAAAATGCAAAAAACGTCAAAAAGACACTGTACACCCCTGAAGTATAAAGTGTAAGACAGGAATCAGTCGTCCGAATTATAAAAAACGCCCCGAAACTGAGCAGGCCAAGTGAGAACGAATCAGTCAAAATGCCCATGTTAACCTATGGAAACTGAAAACCAAAAACTGTCGAAAAGCTTAAATTTTCAAAAATTCACCAAAAATAGAAAAAACGACAAAAAGTGAAAAAAAAGTTTATAGAACGACGCAGAGTAGAAGAACGCACAATGTGATAAGCAAAGTTAAAATCGATCACTGTGCAGACATGACGTCACAGGCCAAAAACAGGCAAAATCCATAAAAAGGTGAAAATCGCTATAAAATCGGTTCTAAGAGACAAAAATGGATGGTTTAAAGAGCTATACCCATGTAATCCACTTCAAGGAACCCGAATCCATCGTCAAAATCACCAAAAAGTGACCCATTCCAGAGATATTAGTCAAA
>JAWZYU010001605.1:0-17576 GCA_038380435.1 Ryuthela nishihirai
TGCTGATGATGTAGCCCTTTTGGCAAATGATGTTGATGAGATGAACTCTTTCATTCGAGCTGTTGATGAGACTGGTAGTAGAGTAGGTTTGGTTATAAACAGAGAGAAAACTAAAGTGATGAAAATTGGTCAGGCAGGCTGTGATTCAGTTAATCTGAATGGTTGCAGTCTTCAGCAGGTATCACAGTTTAATTATCTTTGGAGCTATGTAACAGATAATGGTGATGTGCGGCATGAGATTAACAGACGAATAGGGATTGCTGCCGGGACTTTTAAGAACCTATGGAGAGTGTGGAGAAATAGGCGTTTACACCTAAAGACTAAAATTAGACTGTATAATAGTTTGGTTCTTTCTAGGGTTAGTTATGGTAGTGAAACTTGGACACTTTGTAAACAAGATAACAGGAAACTAGATGCTTTTGATTCCAGATGCTTACGCAGTATCTTGGGCATTAGATGGTTCAACTTTGTAACTAATGATGAGATTAGGCAAAGGAGTTTGCAACCTCCTTTAAGCAGCATATTGTGCAGAGAGAGACTCCGTTGGTTTTTCCATGTTGCCCGTATGAATAATTATAGATTGGCGAATAGGGTTATGAACAGTGCGCTTAAAGGCCTCAGAAAGAAGGGGAGACCTAGGATGCGGTGGGCAGACAATGTCAAACAGGACCTTGTTAGAATTGGTGTGCAGTGGCCAGATGCAGTAGATGTAGCTCAGGATAGACTTGCTTGGAGAACTAAATTGCACGGTCTGGTTGGACCTCCGTAGCCCATGGCTGCTTGAGGATGATGATGATGATGATGATGAGCTCTTGGGCCGCTGATATGTTGATTCCATCTGTGTTCCCGCTGTCGGAAGGGATACCTCGGGCTCATGTTATTCCCTTGGTTCGTCAGTATGTAGACCTCCTGTAGGGGACTGAATTTTCTCTGCATCCCTGGCAAAGTGTCCTATTCTTCCGCATGTGTAACAAGTTATGCGGTTTTCACTCAAATTCCGTTGCATGGGGGGGGGGGGGTCGGATCGCCAGCTCCTCTTGTGGAGAAAAGCAGATGTTTCGTGGGCGGATGCTATGCGTGGGAAGAATTTGGATTTAATTTAATTTTTGTTCGTTAGGTCGAAAGAATAATTGAGGCGTAACAATAAGATGAACAATCATAGTATCCTGGTGAATGAAAGCTCATCCATTTGGTTTTTTCTGAATTTATGTAAATACGATTAATGTTAGACCAGTTAACAATTTTGTTAAAATCATCCTGTGTATCTCGGACTGCTTCTCCTATATTGTGATTCACGTTAACCAAGGCGGTGTCATCAGCATATATATAAAGAGAGCCCTTCAGTTTAAGGTTGGCTAGATCATTAATATAAATAATGAATAAAAGCGGACCTAAAATTGAATCTTGTGGAACACCAGTGTACACTGTCCTCTTCTCACTAAAAACGCCATTAATTTTGGTAACATGCACTCTGTTTTTTAAATAATTTTCAAACCATTTAAGGGTAATACCTCGGACACCATAGATATACAATTTTTGAAGTAAAATATCGTGATCCAACGTATCAAATGCCTTACGAAAATCCAGAAAGATAGCTGCTGCTTTTTTTCCGTTGTTTAAAGTTCGATTAATGACGTCAGAAAACTCCGTTAAAAGTGTAATTGCATTTTTACCTTTTTGGAAACCATATTGCTTTTCACTAATAATGTTATGTTTTTTCAAGAAATTGGCTAAAACATTAGCTACATATCTTTCAAGTATTTTGTTAAGAACGGGTAATATGGCAATGGGCCTATAGTTAGTGCAATCGGATTTAGTTCCACTTTTGTAAATTGGTCTAAAAATAGCAATTTGGGGTTTATTAGGGATGTTTCCTGTAGATATGCTTTCATTGATAAAGTTTGTCACGAGATCAGCTAAGGAGATTTTGCATGCTTTAATGTGCTTTATGTGTACCTGATCGTATCCACATGATTTTCTTTCATTTAAGTCACTTAGAATTCTCAAAGTTTCTTGTTTCGAGACGGGAGGAATAAAAATTGAGGGAAAAGAAGGTTGGATATGTTTAGGAACTGTAGAGAGATTCTGTATATGGTTATCGTCTCTAAGATTGACAATAATGTCTGCAAAGGTATTGTTCAACTTCTCTGCTGCTTGAGTTTCAGACATACCTTGTGGCATATTCTTCATGATAAAATCGTCAATGGCAGTTTTAGGTTTATTGTTGATAATTTGGTTGATGAGTTCCCAATTTTGCTTTGGATTATTTTTACAAGACTCAAATTGTTTGAAGTAATGTTTTTTCTTTTCCTGCCTAATAAGGGACGTGACTGTGTTTCATAAGTTTGTGTATAGTAATTTAAAATTTCTGTTTCTCTTGTTATTTTTGTAATCAATTCAAGCCGAGTCTCTTTTTCGTATTAAGTTTATTATTTCCTGATTTATGCAGTTTTTGCCACAATTGCGCTGTTTAATTTTTGAGCCATCCGATAGTTTATTAATTTTGTTATTGTTAACAATCACCGTATTTTTTTTATGAATGCTTCATATAGTAACGCTTATTGGTTCTGAATTTGGGGTTTCGTTTCCAGCGCCACTATCACCCTAAAAACAATAATCACCCTAAAACCACTATCACCCCAAAACAAAAAAATATCACCTAAAACTGGAAATAACCCCATCTTTTGACGGAGAGGGTTCTCCGTCAAAAGATGGGGTTATTTCCAGTTTTCAGACCCTGACCTTTAGCTCTGTTTAGCATTTTTCCCACCACCCTGCCAACAAATACTACATAAATATGGGGCGGGGGTGGCTCAGTCGGTAGCGCGCCAGGCTCGTAATCTGTAGTTCCCAGGTTCGAGTCCCAGCTGGGTCAGCGTTGAGATTTATCTCCGCAAAATTTCCCCGCCCTGCCCACGGTCAGTAGGGGACACCGATGGGCTTGGAAAGGCCGCCGTCCGTCGGATGGGACGTTAAGCCGTGGCCCCGTGTTGCGGGAGAGCCATACCCTGTGCACGTTAAAGAACACGCTGGATGGCCTTGACGGGAGGCTACCATCTGTCTCCCAACAGCTGTTCCAGTGGGTCTCCTCCCCCAACCTTCTCTGAGCCTTCGGGGTCCTTGTGACCTGGCCATTTAGCCCATGGTGTGCAAAAAAGTGCCGCTCAGAGGTAAAACAATCCAATCCAACTACATAAATACCCACACATGCACCACATAGCCCAGAAGAACTTGAAAGTGTCTCTTTCCCCTTTCCACCGCATATACGACGAGACACTATCAATTTAGCACTGAAATAAAAAAAAAAACTTCATTTCTAGACGGCCTGCAAGCCATAAGTCTAATCGCTGACATGTAGAATCGCTGGCACTCCCCCCACTGACAAATACAGCACTCAACTCCAAATTTTGCTTTTGGACCAGATGAAATAGGGGCCAGGGCCCCTTTTACAAAGTGGTGCAGTCAAGGAGGAAATTAATGTTAGATCCGTTTCCAGCGCCTCTGTGCAGCAAGTTTGTTAGGCTTATGTCTTTGCATATGTTTTTATGATCTAAGATAGTTTTCGTGTTAAAATTGCTGTCTAGCTTTTTAGTGTGATTGGACGAATTCCCAAGTTTTTTTCCCCGCAAGTTGCTGCAATTAAGTAGTGGTCTGCGATCCTACTGCAAAAAGTCATTGAATTTGTGTCGAGTTTAATGTCAAGTCGGACGTTAATGTGATCAATGCATGTCTGAGAGAGAGAGTCACCAATGATGTCTTCCCTGGTGATACCAGTAATGATAGGTGAGAAACCAAACTCTTTTAACAATTCTAAGTATTTGGCAACTCCGTGTTTTTGATATTTTTGATATCTAAATTAAAGTCTCCAACTAGTATTTGATTGCGATGTTTATCAGTTGTTTGGAACCAGTTTTTGAGTTTAGAAAGAAAAGTGTTAACGTCCGAGCTTGGAGATCTGTAAATAGCAAGTAAATTGAAAGTTAAAACTACCCTTGTATATATGGCAGATTGGATATAAACGGCAGATTCAAATCAAATGCATAGAAACATTTTCAAATACATCAAGTTTTGCCAGATATATCAGAGTGACAGTTCAATGTGACTTACAGATGTACCATAACAAATATTCCAACCCATAATGAATTTCTGTCCAAGTGCGACGAAGCATGTCTGTCGTCACTTCTGCTAACTGTGCTTCTAATTCTTGTCTATAAATCATCAACATTTGCAGATAAAAATGGAAAGTGAACCTTATCCTTAACAAATCCCGTTAATCCATAACATTATGTTGATCCCTATTTATATTGTGTCCATAAGGAAAAGTGTGCGCCACAAAAACCTGCCAAAATGGTACCTTTCTTAGTGTCTCTTTCCAAAGATTCATTACAATGCAGTCGATCCAGACGCCTCTGGGGTCTGGGTCGATCATAATCGGTTTGGGCCCTGGTGCAACGTTTCTTTGTAGACCCCTCAGATCATTTTCAAAAGATCGATTTAAACCTTGCTAGATTTTTAAAGATTGTGATTTGAATCTGTAACGTATAATTAGACGATTTTCCTGGAATTTATCCTGTATATATGTTTAACCTAAATAGCTATTGAATTTAGCTTATGTAGTCGTTTTTCTGCTGAGGTCCTGCCATCCTCACAGACCTTCTACTCTGGCATATAAACTGACAGCCTCCTGTCAGACCTCTGTGGCAAGCAGCTGCTTGAGGGGGTATTTATTATTATTTATTTTATTATTAACCTAATTAATAATAACTCACGTCTGTGTTTAAAATTTATTCGCTTCTGTATGTTAAATAAGTACTGATATAATTTTGGTACTCTCAAAGATATATATCGTTAACACAAAATAATACTTTAGGTACATAGTAAACATTTCTAAGTAAAATTTTATTTTTATTAACTTATTAAACAAAGATTACTGAAGAATGAACATCTCTTAGGTTTCCTGATTAAATAAATATTTCAGAGCATTATGCGTAAATCAGAATAGTATATTCACGACAAATATGGCTTTATAACACATAATGACAGGCGAAGATAGGGTTCCGACCATCTTGTCGAGTAAGTAAATCGGCGCCCTATCTTCCTTTGAAGTGGGGGCGGGGGTTGGCTCAGTCGGTAGCGCGCCAGGCTCGTAATCTGTAGTTCCCAGGTTCAAGTCCCAGCCGGGTCAGCGTTGAGATTTATCTCCGCAAAATTCCCCGCCCTGCCCACGGTCAGTAGGGGACACCGATGGGCTTGGAAAGGACGCCGTCCGTCGGATGGGACGTTAAGCCGTGGCCCCGTGTGCGGGAGAGTCATACCCTGTGCACGTTAAAGAACACGCTGGATGGCCTTGACGGGAGGCTACCATCTGTCTCCCAACAGCTGTTCCAGCTCCCCCAACCTTCTCTGAGCCTTCGGGGTCCATGTGACCTGGCCATTTAGTCCATGGTGTGCAAAAAAGTGCCGCTCAGAGGTAAAACAACCCAAATCCTTTGAAGTGAATACGAACTCAGTGATTGATTGCACCATCGATATGCTTTAGGTTTATTTTCTAGTTCTTATAGATGCTACTTTTAGGGCCCTATAGGAAGATAGGTGTTTTTTAAAATATAAATGAAATAATATTTTATTTACTATTTATCTACTCAACAAGATAATTCCGATTTCTGTTGTTATTATATGATCTGACGTGAATATAGTTCATCTGTCTGTAACGTAGGAGATGCAGCTCTCTGTTTGGTCCGCAAAGAGTGATTGGTTGTCGCTCAGAAAATTTCGTCGCTGGCAGACGATGATTTTGCTTGTTGTTGGAAACGAAACTGTTGCTTTAGGCAACGCTAACAATAACAACAGAGATGGCCGCTACTAAATGCTGAAATTCAACCGGGACTTGTGGACAACTGAGACGTGCCAAGTTAAAAAAAAGTCATTTTGACCACATCATTGATTCCGTGTCTCATCTTTTCCTTCAAATATTTATATTATAGCTCTGTACAAAGTTCGAATAAAAACATAAATATAATTGAGTAAAGATTCGACAGTCCCAAAGGGCCCATGGTAGCCTTCCCCGAGTATTCAACGCCACCATGTGCACCAGGTAGAAACTAATCCAGTTGCTAATGCGCATGAGCACCTTAGGCTGTTCCGCTTCCGACTCCACAGAGGTAATGTAAAGCCATGGAATGCAATTTTTTTACAGGATAAATGTTTCTATTTTCAGCAAGATTTTTTTGTAAAATAACTTGGTAAGTTGTGTCACATCGGATATTTGCAAATATTTACACGTGGGAAAGAAAAAACAAGTAAAAAGCAAAGTTGAGAGAGAAGAAATCACTTTGCCTCACTGGGGATCAACTCGGGAACCTTTAGAAGCCGAGAGACCTGGGGCGGGGGTGGCTCAGTCGGTAGCGCGCCAGGCTCGTAATCTGTAGTTCCCAGGTTCGAGTCCCAGCTGGATCAGCGTTGAGATTTATCTCCGCAAAATTCCCCGCCCTGCCTACGGTCAGTAGCGGACACCGATGGGCTTGGAAAGGCCGCCGTCCGTCGGATGGGACGTTAAGCCGTGGCCCCATGTGCGGGAGAGCCATACCCTGTGCACGTTAAAGAACACGCTGGATGGCCTTGACGGGAGGCTACCATCTGTCTCCCAACAGCTGTTCCAGTGGGTCCCCTCCCCCAACCTTCTCTGAGCCTTCGGGGTCCTTGTGACCTGGCCATTCAGCCCATTGTGTGCAAAAAAGTGCCGCTCAGAGGTAAAACAATCCAATCCAATCCGAGAGACCTACTTCGACGTTAGCAATTGCTTCTTGATTGAATTGTTAAATTGGGATACTAAAATTTTCACTGTAGAACAAATGTTCAATACAATTATTTTCATATTGTCTTTGATAATGTGATAAGATGGATTATGCATGCAAAAAAGGCAACTAATTGACAGCATTATTTTGCTTCTTGCTATATCAGCCCTTCACGGCAACTAGCACATGTCATCCTCATAGCGATTTTATGCCTAACGAAGTTCGCTATATGAAGTGAATCCGTTCGATCTAATAACATTATCGTGCGATTAGTAATACTATGAACTGTTCCATATTCTTTTAATTTCTCACAACGAGCATATTTTGAAACTTTACCTCGAAGATTATCTTTGTCTACATAAACCTAAAAAAATTGCGACTGAACGGCAACTGAAGGAGCGCGTAGGTTGGGTTGTTGGGTTGTTTTACCTCTGAGCGGCGCTTTTTTGCACACCATGGGCTAAATGGCCAGGTCACATGGACCCCGAAGGCTCAGAGAAGGTTGGGGGAGAGGACCCACTGGAACAGCTGTTGGGAGACAGATGGTAGCCTCCCGTCAAGGCCATCCAGTGTGTTCTTTAACGTGCACAAGGTATGGCTCTCCCGCACACGGGGTCACGGCTTAACGTCCCATCCGACGGACGGCGGTCTTTCCAAGCCCATCGGTGTCCCCTACTGACCGTGGGCAGGACTGGGAATTTTGCGGAGATAAATCTCAACGCTGACCCAGCTGGGATTCGAACCTGGGAACTACAGATTACGAGTCTGACGCGCTACCGACTGAGCCACCCCCGCCCCAGAAGGAGCGCGTAGACTACTAGTCCGTTAGCGACGGAATCAGCACACCGTTCTGAGTAGTTAACCCTGGTACAGATAGGAGCAGCACTCTTGCTAGTCGTTAGTGCTGTATCTTTACGTAGTTATATTTATCTAATGAATAAAAACAGAAATGCTAATAAACTTATATTTATTGTTTACTACGACGACAGCTTAAAATTATGCTAATGTCAAATCGGACGTCTGAATAATATCCAGTCGATATCTATCTATTTTTAGTTTAGATTAAGGGATTTTGGAGCTTAGTTAGATTAAGGGGGAACGTTCAATAATTAGATGTAATTATTTTCCTAATTGGCTTCATTTGTGCCCCCTTTCAAAGCAATCCTTATAAGTCCATCAATTTGTAAACCAGAGGAATTATTATAAGTTATTAAAAATCTAATATTTCCCTAAAAAAAAAAACAGCTGGGGTGGCTCAGTCGCGCGGCAGGCTTGTAATCTGCAGTTCCCATGTTCGAGTCCCAGCTGGGTCAGCGTTGAGATTTATCTTCGCAAAACTCCCCGCCCTGCCCACGGTCAGTACGGGACACCGATGGGCTTGGAAAGGCCGTCGAATGGGACGTTAAGCCGTGGCTCCGTGTGCGGGAGAGACATACCCTGTGCACGTTAAAGAACACGCTGGATGGCCTTGACGGGAGGCTACCATCTGTCTCCCAACAGCTGTTCCAGTGGGTCCCCTCCCCCCACCTTCTCTGAGCCTTCGGGGTCCATGTGATCTGGCCATTTAGCCCATGGTGTGCAAAAAAGTGCCGCTCAGAGGTAAAACAACCCAACCTCTGAGCCTTCGGGGTCCTTGTGACCTGGCCATTTAGCCCATGGTGTGCAAAAAAGTGCCGCTCAGAAGTAAAACCTAAATTACCTAAAAATTCACCGGTTTGAAAGACGAAATGACTAAAATAAGTTTAATTTTTTAAATCTCCGTAACTTGTGTAGCATAAGCAGTTTCTGAAATACAAAGAAACAAGAAAAAACGCAACAACAAGACTGTGTACTTGAGAATAAAATGCCTTTTGGAGCTCATTGGAGGGTCGAAATGTTTTTCCTCTTTCTTGAGAATGCCACGTGGTGATGTTAAGTTTCCATTTCGGTTGATTTACTGCTGATGGCGGGAAATGTTGGCGCTGCTGCTGGCAGTCGGAATTGGAGGAAAAAAAAAGACCTCTCTCTCAGATGGAGTCCTCGATCAGGTAGGGGACGTTAGACGCTGAAAAACGACGGAAAGAGAAAAATAAAGAAAAGAAGTGAAAAGAGTAGCGCTGGAGGGAAAGCATTATCTCCCCACCCCAATGGTGTCCAGCTCCTTTCGATGTCACTAGCGCGGGACGGCTCAATTCCAGTTGGCCGTATCTCTGGCCTCAGCGGCCGGAGCCTGACGCTCCCTTGGGGCGAAATCTCGTCCAGTCCATTATGGCACTATGAGCGATGCTCCTTTGGGCAAATGATGTGGCACGAGGAGACTGGCACTGCCATCTGGTGATCACTCTCACTAACACAGCACTTTGCGCATTAAAGAATTAAACGAGGACTTGCTTGCCAGGACATTTTTCGAACTTTTTAAGAACCAAGCTCAAAGCTTCGCAACCCTTATAAGGAACTTTCAAGATCAGAAATAATTTAAATCTCATGTACAGAAATATAGATCTTCGAAAGTATTCACTGTGTCCATGGGCCTCTCCAGGGGCATGTTCCCAAAACATTAACTAGTCCACTGCAAGGTACAAAGTGATTAAATAAACATGTAAGAAGTACTGATTAAATTATATTAATCAACTTGCCTATACATATAAGTGGGGCAGGCGTTGCTCAGTCGGTAGCGCGCCAGGCTCGTAAGCTGTAGTTCCCAGGTTCGAGTCCCATCTGGTCCAGCGTTGAGATTTATCTCCGCAAAATTCTCCACCCTGACCACGGTCAGTAGGGGACACCGATGGGCTTGGAAAGGCCGTCGGATGGGACGTTAAGCCGTGGCCTCGTGTGCGGGAGAGCTATACCCTGTTCACGTTAAAGAACACGCTGGATGGCCTTGACGGGAGGCTACCATCTGTCAAACTACAAATATCCATGTCTCTCAGCAGAAAAAAACACTAAAAATATCGATGTCTTGTTCTGGTTTTGAGCCCTGAGTACTTTTGTTCCGCAGATAATCACGCTATTCGTTCAGATAATGGGATCGATTGCATTAAATAAGTCTCTGCGATCTCCTCTCATTCAAGTGCTGAGACTCCCTTGCATGAAGATATTCTACGTGAACCATCGATTATCAGTTTCATTTTATATTTTACTTAGCAAGCAGTGAAGGATTGTTGTATCGTTGCTATCAAAGTGAATTTTCCATTAATCACGAACAGTTTCTGATGGAAATGGATAGTTATAATTTGCATATTTTAATTCTCAGCGTATTGTTAGTTTCGAAATTTGCTGTTGTGTATGGAAAAGTGCCTTATTTCGTGAAGATTACCCTAATATAAACGAAAGGCAGTTTTGGCTCCTAAGGAACAAAATATGGTTTTATCCTAGAATTTAAATAACTCGTATGCTGAGGCCCTGCCACCCTCTCAGATCTTCTACTTTGGCATATAAACTGACAGGCTCCTCTCACACCTCTGTAGCAAGCAGCTGCTTGAGGGGGTATTTTTTTATACAACCGTTATAAAGCAGTGTACAGATTGACATTGCCTAAACTTTGGCAACTGCTAAACTGAATTCAGTTTCACCATAAAATAAAATACTTATATATAAACTTAAATGTATATAGAAGATCATTTAAATGAAAACAACAAAAACTCCAAGCTGTTTTTACTGAAAAACAAAAATTTTCATGTCAGTCTTCAATGTTGTCTCCAATACTTTCGATACACTTTATCCAACGATGAACTAATTAATGGATTCCTGCAGAGAAAAATAGGGGTGAGGTGGGGGGGGGGGGGGTAGAAACTCGTGCACTACTGATCTCACCTCTTCATCTGACAAAACGTGACGTCACCTTAGTGTATCTTTCAGTGGCCAAGAAAGGGTAGTTTTACCTCTGAGCTGCGCATTTTTTGCATACAATGGGATAACTGGACAGTTCACAAGTACCCCGAGGGCTCAGAGTTGGGTTGGGTTGTTTTACCTCTGAGCGACACTTTTTTGCACACCATGGGCTAAATGGCCAGGACACATGGACCCCGAAGGCTCAGAGAAGGTTGGGGGAGGGGACCCACTGGAACAGCTGTTGGGAGACGGATGGTAGCCTCCCGTCAAGGCCATCCAGCGTGTTTTTTAACGTGCACAGGGTATGGCTCCTCCACCCACAGAGCCACGGTTTAAGGTCCCATCCGACGGACGGCGGCCTTTTCAAGCCCATCGGTGTAACCTACTGACCGTGGGCAGGGCGGGGAATTTTTAAGAGATAAATATCAACGCTGGCCCAGGTGGGACTTCGATCCTTTGAATTGCAGATTACGAGCCTGGCGCGCTACCCGTGCACATGGTATGGTGCTACCTCAGAAAGGACCGTGGCTTAACTTTTCCCTTTAACCAACAGAGACCTTTACAAGCCCATCGGTGTCCCCTACTGACCGAAGGCAGGTTGGCGAGTTTTGCGGAGATAAATATCAACGCCGGCCCAGGTGGGACTTCGATCCTTTCAACTGCAGATTACGAGCCTGGCGCATTACCGACTGAGCAAACCCCGCCCCGCCAAGAAAGGTGTTAAATTTGGTGATTAGGGAGAGAAAGAGAGGTAACACCTCAAACTTCATCTCCTTTATCTGTTCCACTGTAGAACCTGCGGTATGAGGGCGTGCCTTGTGATGTTGCAGGTAGAGAGACCTGAGGAAAACAAACTGCGACGTTCCCTCCGAGTTGAGGGCTGGACATGAATCAGGAGCACATCAGAGTGCTTTGCACTTGTCACGATTTCTTGCTTTTCCAATTAGAGTTCCACAATTGTTTCTTTACGATCCCAGAATGCAGTAACACCTTTTCGACTGATGATCGCAGGAGCTCCTACACTACCTTTATGTTTTGCGGTTACAAGAGGAACTTGTCGCAGAGCATCCTCAACAAATTCGATACCGTTTCTGAATTTATCCATCTTTTCTTAGACTCGCCGTTGACTCATGCATAGTTCACCATACGGAGACGAAATTCTGCGACAAAGTTCTCACTATTTTATGCCTTCAGCATTCAGAAGTCGAATTACAGATCGCATCTCTAAGACCGCCAATTTAAGAATAATGCCAGCTGATAGAGCCACAAAAACAGCTTTCACTGTTGCCAAAAGATTTGAATAACTAATGTGACGCAATGTTTACTTTTTGCGTTTTTCCGTTTGTTGGTTTGTGTTCATTAAAATTGCTGTTTCGCCATCTTATCTTCCCAACCTGTTGAACGATCTTAAGGAGTTATGCATCAAATGAAATCTTGTCATGAGAGGAGAGTCATAGGCTATGAGAGGGGCGGGGCTGGCTCAGTCGGTAACGCGCCAGGCTCGTAATCTGTAGTTCCCAGGTTCGAGTCCCAGCTGGGTCAGCGTTGAGATTTATCTCCGCAAAATTCCCCGCCCTGCCCACGGTCAGTAGGGGACACCGATAGGCTTGGAAAGACCGCCGTCCGTCGGATGGGACGTTAAGCCGTGGCCCCGTGTGCGGGAGAGCCATACCCTGTGCACGTTAAAGAACACGCTGGATGGCCTTGACGGGAGGCTACCATCTGTCTCCCAACAGCTGTTCCAGTGGGTCCCCTCCCCCAACCTTCTCTGAGCCTTCGGGGTCCGTGTGACCTGGCCATTTAGCTTATGGTGTGCAAAAAAGTGCCGCTCAGAGGTAAAACAACCCAACAACCCAAATCCGTGTGCGGGAGAGCCATACCCTGTGCACGTTAAAGAACACACTGGATGGCCTTGACAGGAGGCTACCATCTGTCTCCCAACAGCTGTTCCAGTGGGTCCCCTCCCCTAACCTTCTCTGAGCCGTCGGGGTCCATGTCACCTTGCCATTTAGTCCATGGTGTGCAAAAAAGTGCCGCTCAGAGTTGAAACAACCCAACCCAAAGCCATTTCCTCCTAAGAGGTAAGTAGCGAAGAGAAGGAGTTGGCTAAACAACAATTTCTGTTTCCAATATTGTTGTTATTGCTACACATTACTTTCATTATGTGTAGTAATGTAGGGAGAGGAAAGAAGGTGATTGCTCTCGCAACCGATGCGAAAACGAAAAAAATATATACAACATATATAACCCCCCCCCCCCACTGATACGGGTGTAAAACTTTCTGGCTCAAGGGACAGGGACAGTTCAGTCAGTAGCGCCCCAGGCTCGTAATCTGCAGTTCCCAGGTTCGAGTCCTACGTGGTCAAGTCGTTGAGATTTATTTCTTCAAAACTCCCCGCCCTGCCCAAGGTCACTAGGGGAAACACTGGGCTTTTAAAAAGTTAAGAGTATAAAAGTGCCTCTTTCCTAATTTAATATTAATTATAAATAATAAATAAATAAATACCCCCTCAAGCAGCTGCTTGCCACAGAGGTCTGACAGGAGCCTGTCAGTTTATATGCCATAGTAGAAGGTCTGAGAGGATGGAAGGACCTCAGCATAAAAACGACACGAACATCCATGCCTTACCCGGGGCTCGAACCCAGGTCCCGTAGATCAGTAGCCAAGCGCGCTAACCACTCGGCCACGGGACGGCTTAAAATAAATACCCCCTCAAGCAGCTGCTTGCCACAGAGGTTTCACAGGAACCATTTCTAATTATATGTATATCAGGACTTCGTATGTATGAATGTTAATATGTAACCGATGTATAGCAACTATTTGTAATTGCATATATATTTAACTTTTTTATTTATTTATTTACGACATTACTCGGTGATCAAGCATATCCTACCCATAATAAAATTTTACATAAAGAATTGGATTTATTTATATACATATATAACCACAGTCAGTATAATACTTATAAAATGAGGAAAAACATAAAAGACAGCATTTTTTTTGACGAAAATGAAATAAAAAAGAATCCTTGAATCAAGGACTTACAATTTGTTGATTAGTTTTGTCTCCTACAAAAACGAGAAAAGTTCATTTAAGCGGTAGAGTTGTAACGTAGAAGAAAAAACTTCTAATAAGTTGGTAAAAGCATTTAAATTAAGTTGTTCAAGTTTATCAAATAGTAACATTGATACGTTCATTGCAATAATGAACACATTTTAATAAGATATGTGAAATGGTTTCTGGTACTTTGCAATAAGTGTAATTTTTTGAAGGAGATTTTTTTTTTAATCAAAAACAAAAAATGATTTAGGCCCACAAAACCTATTCTGAGTTTGTAAAATATTGAAAGAAGTTGTCTGGGAAAATTTAAATTCTTAATTGTTGAGAGTTTTGGGTGAAGAAAATCTCGATGATTGCATTTAAAAGGACCATTGATTTGATAATAATTATTGAGTAAGACATGTTCAAAATGTTTCGTTTCATGTTTTGAGTTGGAAAAGAACTGATGTGTAGGAGTTAAAGTAGGAAGTAATAAAGCTCGTTTTGCATAGAAGTCTGCCCGAAAATTTCCTTTAATGTTGCAGTGGTTAGGGATCCATTGGAAGATGAAAGTATCATGGAAATCAAGATAGTTTAAAGGTTATAGAATTCTGATAATATTGCAGGGTAATTGGTATAAAAGTAATCTTGTTTAAGAGTTTATAGAGCTGATTTTGAATCAGCTTACAAAATTTTTAAATTTTTAAATTTTTAATTTTTTAAAAATATATTTAAATATTTTTAAAATATATATTTAAAATATTATAATGAAATATATTTAACGTTTCCTGCGGATAAGCTACATCAAGCTTTGAGGGAATTTTGTTGATCTTAAAAAGCTCTACGAGCTTTCTATGATGAACTCTGTATATTTAAATGCAAAGGAAATAGTTATTAACGCAAAGGTCGTCTTCCGGTGGATGGGACGTTAAGCCGTGGCTCCGTGTGCGGGAAAGCCGTACCCTATGCACGTTAAAGAAACACTGGATGGCCTTGACGGGAATCTACCATCTGTCTCCCAACAGCCGTTCCAGTGGGTCTCCTCCTCCAATCTTCTCTGAGCCTTCGGGGTCCTTGTGACCTGCCAATTTAGCTCATTGTGAGGAAAAAGTGCCGCTTAGAAGTAAAACAACCCAACTTTCTGGCTCAATCCAAATACCTCGGACCCCCCCCCCCCAAACTTCTTGATCTTTATCTGCTTTCAGTCATTTGTTTTATCGGGTACTACCAACAACTACGGACAGACGCACTTATCGGAAACAATTTCGCGGGTAAATCGGGTAATAGCTACAAAGACCTTAAAACTGAAGTATTTTTGCTAATAAATGAAATAGTGAAATATTTATTGGGTAATAAAATACGATCTCGCATTTTATCAGACCAGTCCATCAGTGTCTGTTTGGATGAGGAATACGGATCAAAGATGCAATCATGGCAGAGATATTCGTAAATGCAATTACTGATGAAGATGATAAGAAGACGCTATCTGGAAGTGGCATCAGCAGCAATTTGTGCTTACAGGGAGGAAAAGTATCGAGCACAAAAAAAAAAGGTTCATTTCTTTCCTCTTGACATTTTTCTTTTGCAGTCTGAATGCAAACTGTTTCTAAAAACTGAAACTCTGATGAAATCGAAATGTTCGCAGTTCTGAAGAGCAAACGCAAGATACCGATTTGGTGGCATTTTCGAGATGACCTTGAAAACGTATGTAAATGACCTTTGTGTATGTGGGAGGAAGGGATACTCGGCTTTTTAGCTTTGAGGTGTCTGAGTGGGGTTAGCGAGCATTTAAAAGGGAAGGAGGACGTCTGATGAGATGAAGAAATGGAATTCATATTTCATTCATCATCTGCTTCGCATCGGCGACTGTCGTAGATTTCAGGAAGTGAATGTCGTTTGTCGAAAGAATTGAAGACGTCAAAGGAAGATTCATTGCGGAAGGGAGATGGCGTGGGTTTCACGCGCCCCCTCGAGAGAAAGAGAAAATGAGATGTTCGAGGAAGAAAGGAGAAGAAAAATATAATGAAACTTTCAATCAATTTCTTTGCAACAGCTGTGCACAGGTAGTGGCTGGATGGGTTGGGACGAGGGGGAGGTCGCCGAGTCGGGAATATCTATTACGGGATCGCTGAAAGTTGACTCTTCCGACTGGACTCTGATTGAAAATCGACTTTTTTCAAGTTCCAACACGTGGTGGATACCTTCAGGGAATGAAGGAGAACGGGAGTTCGAGGTGAGGGAGGGAGAGAAGGAGAGGGGGGGGGGGAGGAGCAACTTCCCAAGACACGATGCTTGTGGCAGATGCCTGTGGCGGAGGGTTAAATTACTGGAACAAGAAAGCTGCTTCCAAATGGCTGCTGAAGAGAAAATGGGCGCGCTTTTAGAAAAACTGACGCTTCGTCGGTAGAGGGAATTGGTTTTCGACTATCAGACAGAAGATGTAGATTGGTTTAGATCGAAGCAATAGGAAAATGGTTACTTGGGGTTTTTAAGTTGAAAAAAAAAATATCCTAGGTTTTCTTGCGCAATGAAATTTTTCTTGATGTTACGAGACATCCTAGATAAAGAGATCGATTCGGCATTCGTCTTTTGTAATAATTGCTTAAAACTGTCTTCATATTGCAGCAGTGAACATTTCCAGTGAGGAAACTGAGGAGGGCTGTGTAGGGGAATGCTCATCTGATGCGTTTCCATGGAGAGACCTCCGTGTCAATAGATGCAATTTTGCGATCATTGCTACCTTTTGAAGTCCGTATGAAACGGAGGGGATACATATTACTTCACCTCCGACAATTGACACGTGATCAATGTTCTCTTAATTACATCTGAAATACGATCTCGCATTTTATCAGACCAGTTCTTCATCAATGGGATCACTTATCCGTCGTTAACGAGGGAGAATAACTTGAGTTGATTACTGAGAAAATATTTTTTTCAAAGACCTCCTAATAGGGGATGAGAAAATATTTTTTCAAAGACCTCCTAATAGGGGGTGAGGAAATATTTTTTCAAAGACCTCCTAATAGGGGATGAGAAAACATTTTTTTCAAAGACCTCCTAATAGGGGATGAGAAATTTTTTTTGTAAAGACCTCCTAATAGGGAATGAGAAAATATTTTTTCAAAGACCTCCTAATAGGGGGTGAGGAAATATATTTTTTTTCAAAAATCTAATAGGGGATGAGAAAATATTTTTTTTTTCAAAGAACTAATAGGGGATGAGAAAATATTTTTTCAAAGACTTCCTAATAGGGAATGAGAAAATATTTTTTCAAAGACCTCCTAATAGGGGGTGAGGAAATATTTTTTTTTTCAAAAATCTAATAGGGGATGAGAAAATATTTTTTTTTTCAAAGAACTAATAGGGGATGAGAAAATATTTTTTCAAAGACTTCCTAATAGGGAATGAGAAAATATTTTTTCAAAGACCTCCTAATAGGGGGTGAGGAAATATTTTTTTTTTCAAAAATCTCCTAATAGGGGATGAGAAAATATTTTTTTTTCAAAGACCTCCTAATAGGGGATGAGAATATTTTTTTCCAAAGACCTCCTAATAGGGGATGAGAAAATATTTTTTTCAATGACCTCCTAATAGGGGATGGAAACCTATTCCGAAATGACTTTCTGCATTCTGGCTAAATCGAGTCACTTTCCCTCCCCTTCGCGTTTTCGTCTTTCCTTTGTCTTTACGATACATCAGTCACAAAGAAAAATCAATTTTTATGTTGTGAGAACCGATCTCTTCTTCATCAGTCAAAGATGAAGATTAATTGTTGGTTGCGAAGTAAAGAGGGAGAGCTGATCACTTCCGCATTAACTTATTGGTGAAGATTAACTCTCTGTTGTGAGGTAAACAGCAAGAGTGAGGATGGGCTTTCGGTTTTCATTCGGAGATCATTAAATCAGCATCAATTCTCTGTCAGTGGGATTGAA
>JAWZYU010001606.1:0-17516 GCA_038380435.1 Ryuthela nishihirai
GTTAGATTTCCATCCCCCCATTCCCTTCCTCTGGTTGCGAACCTGATCGGATTGTTGTATTTTTCGTTTTTCCTCTGTGCACATTGCACTTCAGCATTATTAGCATGTTTTTCTTCATTCTGTTTAGGGGCGGGGGTGGCTCAGTCGGTAGCGCGCCAGGCTCGTAATCTGTAGTTCCCAGGTTCGAGTCCCAGCTGGGTCAGCGTTGAGATTTATCTCCGCAAAATTCCCCCCGCCCTGCCCACGGTCAGTAGGGGACACCGATGGGCTTGGAAAGGCCGCCGTCCGTCGGATGGGACGTTAAACCGTGGGCCCGTGTGTGGGAGAGCCATCCCTGTGCACGTTAAAGAACACGCTGGATGGCCTTGACGGGAGGCTACCATCTGTCTCCCAACAGCTGTTCCAGTGGGTCCCCTCCCCCAACCTTCTCTGAGCCTTCGGGGTCCATGTGACCTGGCCATTTAGCCCATGGTGTGCAAAAAAGTGCCGCTCAGAGGTAAAACAACCCAACCCAACCTCTGAGGGGAACTTTTTTTGCACACCATGGGCTAAATGGCCAGATCACAAGGAACCCTAAGGCTTAGAGAAAGATGGAGGAGGGGACCCAATGCAACGGCTGTTGGGATGGTAGCCTCCCGTCAAGGCCATTCAGCGTGTTCTTTAACGTTGGGTTGTTTTACCTCTGAGCGGCACTTTTTTGCACACCATGGACTAAATGGCCAGGTCACATGGACCCTGTAGGCTCAGAGAAGGTTGGGGAGGGGACCCACTGGAACAGCTGTTGGGAGACAGATGGTAGCCTCCCGTCAAGGCCATCCAGCGTGTTCTATAACGTGCACAGGGTATGGCTCTCCCGCACACGGGGCCACGGCTAAACGTCCCATCCGACGGACGGCGGCCTTTCCAAGCCCATCGGTGTCCCCTACTGACCGTGGGCAGGGCGGGGAATTTTGCGGAGATAAATCTCAACGCTGACCCAGCTGGGACTCGAACCTGGGAACTATAGATTACGAGCCTGGCGCGCTACTGAATGAGCCCCCCCCCCCCTCACATAAGAAAGATGCCTCATCTGAGAAGAGCACATGAGACGGAAAATCTGACACGAGGGCGTGGTTCACTCCGAGGCTACATGCAACAGCTCACTTGCTTATGCCTGGATTGCCCTCAGTCCGCCTTAGGATCTCTTCCATGTCAAGGGGTGCGCATGGTTCTTCCCCGACCAGTGTCATACATGTTTGCATGGAATGTTCCAGTTTCTTACAGTTGCCGGTGCAAACGCGCAAATGTTTGGTGGTTTGGCACACGTCTGTTTGGGAAGCGCTGTCGGTAAAACCTCACAGCATATAAAGTACAAATTACACATGATAAGAATACCAGACTTCAGACCAATAATTTTGTTAATAATTACGGTAAAAATCTTAAAGAGTATAAAGTGTCGGAGATCTTTAACCAGTCACCAAGCGAATTCATATATCTAACTAATTTTAGTGAGCTTAAGATAAAGATTAAAAACTATTTAAATAATGTCTGTTAATCTGTAATCCTGAGAAAACCTGTATCTATATGACTTTTGTGTGCTTTTTTAATATGTTCACTTACGTATGAAAACTGATTCTCATTAATATTTCCTGCAGATAAGCTATTATTAGCTTTGCGGGTCAAATGTCTCTCTACATCTGTGTTTTGTGAGATGACGATGATGATGAATAAATATTATTATTATTAAAATAAATTGCGTTGGGTTGGGTTGTTTTACCTCTGAGCGGCACTTTTTTGCACACCATGGGCTAAATGGCCAGGTCACATGGACCCCGAAGGCTCAGAGAAGGCTGGGGGAGGGGACCCACTGGAACAGCTGTTGGGAGTCAGATGATAGCCTCCCGTCAAGGCCACCCAGCGTATTCTTTAACGTGCACAGGGTATGGCTCTCCCACACATGGGGCCACAGCTTAACGTCCCATCCGACGGACGGCGGCTTTCCAAGCCCATCGGTGTCCCCTACTGACCGTGGGCGGGGAATTTTGCGGAGATAAATCTCAACGGTGACCCAGCTGGGACTCGAACCTGGGAACTACAGATTACGAGCCTAGCGCGATGCGCGACTGAGCAACCCCCCCCCCAAAAAAAAAATGGCAACACCATTTTGAAGAACACGCTGGATGGCCTTGACGGGAGGCTACCATCTGTCTCCCAACAGATGTTCCAGTGGGTCCCCTCCCCCAACCTTCTCTGTGCTTTCGGGGTCCTTGTGACCTGGCCATTTAACCCATGGTGTGCAAAAAACTGCCGCTCAGAGGTAAAACAACCCAACGTTAAAGAACACGCTGATGGCCTTGACGGGAGGCTACCATCTGTCTCCCAATAGCTGTTCCAATGGGTCTCCTCCCCCAACGTTCTCTGAGCCTTCGGGGTCCATGTGACCTAGCCATTTAGCCCATGATGTGAAAAAAAGTGCCGCTCTGAGGTAAAACAACCCAACGTTAAATAACACGCTGGATGACGTTGACGGGAGGCTACCATCTGTCTCCCAACAGCTGTTCCAATGGGTCCCCTCCCCCAACCTTCTCTGTGCTTTCGGGGTCCTTGTGACCTGGCCATTTAGCCCATGGTGTGCAAAAAAGTGCCGTTCAGAAGTAAAAACAACCCAACGTTAAAGAACACGCTAGATGGCGTTGACGGGAGGCTACCATCAGTCTCCCAACAGCTGTTCCAGTGGGTCCCCTCCCCCAACCTTCTCTGTGCCTTCGGGGTCCTGGTGACCTGGCCATTTAGCCCATGGTATGCAAAAAAGTGCATCTCAGAAGTAAACCCAACCCATAGAAAAGAATACGCATTTTTCTGAGGTTAAATCTATCGTCTTTCCCAGACTAGATAACAATAGTTTACGTGTGATACAGCCGAGGTATGTAAAAGTAATAGCTTAATATTTACTGGTAAGACATGGTTGATCCAATATTTTTACTTATTTTGTTACAGACAAATTTTTATGCGAGTTCCATTTCACATTTTCAATTTATTGCAAGATATTTAATTTCATTTACAATGATTATCTGTTGGTTACGACAGAAACAGGGGCGGGGGTGGCTCAGTCGGTAGCGCGCCAGACTCGTAATCTGTACTTCCCAGGTTCGAGTCCCAGCTGGGTCAGTGTTGAGACTTATCTCCAAAAAATTCCCCGCTCTGCCCACGGTCAGTAGGGGACACCGATGGGCTTGGAAAGGCCGCCGTCCGTCGGATGGGACGTTAAGCCGTGGCCCCGTGTGTGGGAGAGAGCTATACCCTGTGCACGTTTAAAAAAACACGCTGGATGGCCTTGACGGGAGGCTACCATCTGTCTCCCAACAGCTGTTCCAGTGGGTCCCCTCCCCCAACCTTCTCTGAGCCTTCGGGGTCCATGTGGGGGCGGGGGTGGCTCAGTCGGTAGCGCGCCAGGCTCGTAATCTGTAGTTCCCAGGTTCGAGTCCCAGCTGGGTCAGCGTTGAGATTTATCTCCGCAAAATTCCCCGTACTGCCCACGGTCAGTAGGGGACACCGATGGGATTGGAAAGGCCGCCGTCCGTCGGATGGGACGTTAAGCCGTGGCCCCGTGTGCGGGAGAGCCATACCCTGTGCACGTTAAAGAACACGCTGGATGGCCTTGACGGGAGGCTACCATCTGTCTCCCAACAGCTGTTCCAGTGGGTCCCCTCCCCCAACCTTCTCTGAGCCTTCGGGGTCCATGTGACCTGGTCATTTAGCCCATGGTGTGCAAAAAAGTGCCGCTCAGAGGTAAAACAACCCAACCCAACTCGGGGTCCATGTGACCAGGCCATTTAGCCCATGGTGTGCAAAAAAGTGCCGCTCAGAGGTAAAACAACCCAACGTTAAAGAACACGCTGGATGGCCTTGACGGGAGGCTACCATCTGTCCCCCAACAACTGTTCCAGTGGATCCCTTCCCCCAACCTTCTCTGAGCCTTCGGGGTCCATGTGACCTGGCCATTTAGCCCATGGTGTGCAAAAAAAGTGCCGCTCAGAGGTAAAACAACCCAACCCAACCCAAGTTTTATCTCCAGATTTATGAAAATTTTCTAATCTTTAATAGATGAAGTAATTTACTCTTTGAAATACATCGTTTGAAAATTGCTACCAAAGGCTTCTCAAGTGTTTCAGCGACATCTTTAATAGCTGTTGGATGAACGTCATCGTACGCCGGTCCTTTATTGGGATCTAAATAGTGCAAAGTGTTTTAAGAGTTCATCTTTTGATAAAAGAGCAAAATAAGTTGAATGAAAAATAGAGTAATCAAAAAGAAAATTAGAATATTGTACCTGAGTTGGTGGAATCTGCAATAATAGTTTTTACGGAAGTTCCGCAAAACATTTGTTAAGTATATTTGCTATTTCATTTACATCTGTAATGTTTCTACCGTCATATTTAATTTTATCAATATATGAGACCTTTTGGTTTGGGTTAATTGGCTCATTTAAATTCTTCCATGTTTTATGTTTATTTGTTGGATCTACTCTATGAATGTTCAAGAACTATATCGTGAAGGAGTATGGATATATCTCTCATCAAGGCCATTCAGCGTGTTCTTTAACGTGCACAGGGTGTGGCTCTCCCGAATAGAGATCCTTCAGAGGTCCGTGGGACTCTGTGCACCAGAGGTCTGTTTGACTCTATGCGTCATCATGCGTGACTCTATGTATCATAGGCCTGTGGGACTCTATGCACCAGAGGTCTGTGGGACTCTATGCATCAGAGGTGTGTGGGACTATGCACCAGAGGTCTGTGGGACACTATGCACCAGAGGTCTGTTAGACTCTATGCATCACAGGCCTTTGTGACTCTATGCACCAGAGGTCTGTGGGACACTATGCATCACAGATCTGTGGGACTCTATGCACCAGAGGTCTGTTTGACTCTATGCATCATCATGCGTGACTCTATGTATCATAGGCCTGTGGGACTCTATGCATCAGAGGTGTGTGGGACTATGCACCAGAGGTCTGTGGGACACTATGCACCAGAGGTCTATTAGACTCTATGCATCACAGACCTGTGTGACTATATGCACCAGAGGTCTGTGGGACGCTATGCATCACAGATCTGTGGGACGCTATGCACCAGAAGTCTGACTCTATGCATCATCATGCGTGACTCTATGTATCATAGGCCTGTGGGACTCTATGCACCAGAGGTCTGTGGGACTCTATGCATCAGAGGTGTGTGGGACTATGCACCAGAGGTCTGTGGGACACTATGCACCAGAGGTCTGTTAGACTCTATGCATCACAGGCCTGTGTGACTCTATGCACCAGAGGTCTGTGGGACACTATGCATCACAGATCTGTGGGACTCTATGCACCAGAGGTTTGTTTGACTCTATGCATTATCATGCGTGACTCTATGCATCACAGACCTGTGTGACTCTATGCACCAGAGGTCTGTGGGACGCTATGCATCACAGATCTGTGGGACTCTATGCACCAGAGGTCTGTTTGACTCTATGCATCATCATGCGTGACTCTATGTATCATAGGCCTGTGGGACTCTATGCATGAGGTGTGTGGGACTATGCACCAGAGGTCTGTGGGACACTATGCACCAGAGGTCTGTTAGACTCTATGCATCACAGGCCTGTGTGACTCTATGTACCAGAGGTCTGTGGGACACTATGCATCACAGATCTGTGGGACTCTATGCACCAGAGGTTTGTTTGACTCTATGCATTATCATGCGTGACTCTATGCATCACAGACCTGTGTGACTCTATGCACCAGAGGTCTGTGGGACTCTATGCACCAGAGGTCTGTTTGACTCTATGCATCATCATGCGTGACTCTATGTATCATAGGCCCGTGGGACTCTATGCACCAGAGGTCTGTGGGACTCTATGCATCAGAGGTCTGTGGGACACTATGCACCAGAGATCTGTTAGACTCTATGCATCACAGGCCTGTGTGACTCTGTGCACCAGAGGTCTGTGGGACTCTATGCACCAGAGGTCTGTGGGACACTATGCATCACAGATCTGTGGGACTCTATGCACCAGAGGTCTGTGGGACACTATGCATCACAGATCTGTGGGACTCTATGCACCAGAGGTTTGTTTGACTCTATGCATTATCATGCGTGACTCTATGCATCACAGACCTGTGTGACTCTATGCACCAGAGGTCTGTGGGACTCTATGCACCAGAGGTCTGTTTGACTCTATGCATCATCATGCGTGACTCTATGTATCATAGGCCCGTGGGACTCTATGCACCAGAGGTCTGTGGGACTCTATGCATCAGAGGTCTGTGGGACACTATGCACCAGAGATCTGTTAGACTCTATGCATCACAGGCCTGTGTGACTCTGTGCACCAGAGGTCTGTGGGACTTTATGCACCAGAGGTCTGTGAGACTATGCAGCACAGGTCTGTGTGACTATGCACCAGAGGTGTGTCAGACTATGCAGTACAGGTCTGTGTGACTCTATGCATCAGTGGTCTGTGTGGCCCTCTATGCACTAAAGGTCTGTGTGTGACTCTATGCACCTGAGGTCTGTGTGACTCTATGCACCAGAGGTCTGTGGGACTTTATTCACCAGAGGTGTTTGGGACTGTATTCATCGCAGGTCTGTGGGACTCTCATCACAGGTCTGTGAGACTCTGTGCACCAGAAGTCTCTGTGGCACTCTATGCATAGAGGTATGTGTGTGACTCTATGTATCTGAGGTCTGTGTGACTCTATGCACCTGAGGTCTGTGGGACTCTATGCACCAGAGGTCTGTGGCACTCTATTCATCACAGATCTGTGGAACTTTATTCACCAGAGGTTTGTGGGACTCTATTCATCACAAGTCTGTGGTACTCTATGCACCAGAGGTCTGTGGGACTCTCATCACAGGTCTGTGAGACTCTATGCACCAGAAGTCTGTGTGGCACTCTATGCACTAGAGGTATGTGTGTGACTCTATGCATCTGAGGTCTGTGTGACTCTATGCACCTGAGGTCTGTGGGACTCTATGCATCAGAGGTCTGTGGCACTGTATTCATCACAGATCTGTGGGACTTTATTCACCAGAGGTTTGTGGGACTCTATTCATCACAGGTCTGTGGTACTCTATGCACCAGAGGTCTGTGGGACTCTCATCACAGGCCTGTGAGACTCTATGCACCAGAAGCCTGTGTGGCACTCTATGCACTAGAGGTATGTGTGTGACTCTATGCATCTGAGGTCTATGTGACTCTATGCACCTGAGATCTGTGGGACTTTATTCACCAGAGGTGTTTGGGACTGTATTCATCGCAGGTCTGTGGGACTCTCATCACAGGTCTGTGAGACTCTGTGCACCAGAAGTCTCTGTGGCACTCTATGCATAGAGGTATGTGTGTGACTCTATGTATCTGAGGTCTGTGTGACTCTATGCACCTGAGGTCTGTGGGACTCTATGCACCAGAGGTCTGTGGCACTCTATTCATCACAGATCTGTGGAACTTTATTCACCAGAGGTTTGTGGGACTCTATTCATCACAAGTCTGTGGTACTCTATGCACCAGAGGTCTGTGGGACTCTCATCACAGGTCTGTGAGACTCTGTGCACCAGAAGTCTCTGTGGCACTCTATGCATAGAGGTATGTGTGTGACTCTATGCATCTGAGGTCTGTGTGACTCTATGTACCTGAGGTCTGTGGTACTCTATGCACCGGAGGTCTGTGGGATTCATCACAGGTCTGTGGGACTTTATTCACCAGAGGTTTGTGGGACTCTATTCATCACAGGTCTGTGGTACTCTATGCACCAGAGGTCTGTGGGACTCATCACAGGTCTGTGAGACTCTATGCACCAGAAGTCTGTGTGGCACTCTATGCACTAGAGGTATGTGTATGACTCTATGCATCTGAGGTCTATGTGACTCTATGCACCTGAGATCTGTGGGACTCTATGCATCAGAGGTCTGTGGCACTCTCTTCATCACAGATCTGTGGGACTTTATTCACCAGAGGTTTGTGGGACTCTCATCACAGGTCTGTGGAACTCTATGCACCAGAGGTTTGTGGGACTCTATGCATCACGATCTGTGAGACTCTATGCATCAGAGAACCCACTGGAACAGCTGTTGGGAGACAGATGGTAGCTTCCCATCAAAGCCATCCAGCGTGTTCTTTAACGAGCACAGGGTATGTCTCTCCCGCACACGGAGCCACGGCTTAACGTCCCATCCGACGGACGGCGGTCTTTCCAAGCCCATCGGTGTCCACTACTGACCCTGGGAAAGGTTGGGATTTTTGTGGAAATATCGTCGCTGATCCAGCTGGGACTCGAACTTGGGAACTGCAGAATATGAGTCTCTCTCGCTACCGATTGAGCCTTTTGTCAATAGTAACTCAGATATAGATCTCGGCAACTTCTTAAATAAGATTTTATAGAAAAATATAACCTGGAAATAATTTGGAGATTTCAATTGATTTTTTTTTTCAGTCTCGATTTTAAAGAATATTCTTTAGCAATTTAGAGGATAATTGAAATTGAAATATTTAACGTCAATAATGGCAATTCAAACAATGTCTGAAAAGTTAATAAAAGCAACTTTTAACAAAGCAATAACCTTTGTACTAAACTTGACTAATATGTTGTTGGGCGAGGGTGACTCAGTCGGGAGCGCGCCAGCCTCGTAATCTGAAGTTCCCAGGTTCGAGTCCCAGCTGGGTCAGCGTTGAGATTTATCTCCGCAAAACTCCCCGCCCTGCCCACGGTCAGTAGGGGACACCGATGGGCTTGGAAAGGCCGCCGTCCGTCGGATGGGACGTTAAGCCGTAGCTCCGTTTGCGGGTGAGCCGTAGCCTCTGCACGTTAAAGGACACGTTACCATGGATAGATGATGAGTCCACATACCTGTGGTGCATAGAGTCCCACAGACCTCTAGTGCATAGAGTCCTACAGATCTCTGGTGCATAGAAACCCACAGATCTCTAGTGCATAGAATCCCACAGATCTCTAGTGCATAGAATCCCACAGATCTCTAGTGCATAGAATTCCATAGACCTCTGGACCTCTGATACATAGAGTCACTCAGACCTCTGGTGTATAGAGTTCCACATACCTCTGGTGCATAGAGTCCCACAGACCTTTGGTGCATAGAATCCCACAGACCTCTAGTGCATAGAGTTTTATAGACCTCTAGTGCAGAGTCCCACAGACCTCTAGTGCATAGAGTCCCACAGATCTCTGGTGCATAGAATCCCACAGATCTCTAGTGCATAGCATCCCATATACCTCTAATACATAGAGTCACTCAGACCTCTGGTGTATAGAGTCCCACAGATCTCTGGTGCAGAGAGTCCCACAGATCTCTGGTGCATAGAATCCCACAGATCTCTAGTGCATAGAATCCCACAGACCTCTGATACATAGAGTCACTCAGACCTCTGGTGTATAGAGTCCCACAGATCTCTGGTGCAGAGAGTCCCACAGATCTCTGGTGCATAGAATCCCACAGATCTCCTAGTGCATAGAATCCCATAGACCTCTGATACATAGGAGTCACTCAGACCTCTGGTGTATAGAGTCCCACAGATCTCTGGTGCAGAGAGTCCCACAGATCTCTGGTGCATAGAAATCCCACAGATCTCTAGTGCATAGAATCCCATAGACCTCTGATACATAGAGTCACTCAGACCTCTGGTGTATAGAGTCCCACAGACCTCTGGTGCATAGAGTCCCACAGACCTTTGGTGCATAGAATCCCACAGACCTCTAGTGCATAGAGTTTTATAGACCTCTAGTGCATAGAGTTCCACAGACCTCTAGGGCATAGAGTCCCACAGATCTCTGGGGCATAGTCCCACAGACCTCTGGTACATAGAGTCCCGTAGACCTCTGATACATAGTCACTCAGACCTCTAGTGCATAGAGTCCCACAGACCTCTGGTGCATAGAGTCATATAGACCTCTGGTGTAATACTCTCCCCCAACCTTTTCTGAACCCTAGGGGACCTTGTGACCTGGCCATTTAGCCCATTGTGTGCAAAAAAATTCCGCTCAGAGGTAAAACAACCATCTTGACTAATATGCGTAAGAATAATTTTAGCATTTAGCGTCATACGTTAATTATGCAGAACTCGCTAACTCTTAAATATTCCAGCTTTTCACAACTCTTTAAATATTGAGCGAATATTATTAAAATCGAGAATGAAACAGATTTAAAAATAAAATAAATACCTCCTCAAGCAGCTGCTTGCCACAGAGGTCTGACAGGAGCCTGTCAGTTTATATGCCAGAGTAGAAAGTCTGAGAGGATGGCAGGACCTCAGCAGAAAAATGATACATACATCCATGCCTTATCTGGGGCTCGAACCCAGGTCCCTTAGATCAGTAGCCAAGCGCGCTAACCACTCGGCCATGGGACGGCTTCCAAATTGTCTTCAGTCACTTTTTTTTTTTCATTTTATTATTGATAACCTTGAACTGTACCTAATAAAGTACTGCCAGGCTCATAACCTGAAGTAAAAGGTTCAGGTTCGAGTCCAAGCTGGGTCAGCGTTGAGATTTATCTCCGCAAAATTCCACGCCATGCCCACGGTCATTAGGAGACACCGATGGATTTGGAAAGGCTGCCGTCCGGTGGATGGGACGTTAATCCGTTGCCCCATGTGCGCGGGAGAGCCACACCCTATGCACGTTAAAGAACACTAAATGGCCTTGACGGGAGGCTACCATTTGTCTCCCAACAGCTGTTCCAATGGGTCCCCTCCCCCAACCTTCTCTGAGCCTTCGGGGTCCATGTGATATGGCCATTTAGCCCATGGTATGCAAAAAAGTGCCGCTCAGAGATAAAACAACCCAACGTTAAAGAACACGCTGGATGACGTTGACGGGAGGCTACCATCTGTCTCCCAACAACTGTTCCAGTGGGTCTCCTCCCCCAACCTTCTCCGAGCCTTCGGGGTCCATGTAACCAGGCCATTTAGCCCATGGTGTGCAAAAAAGTGCCACTCAGAGGTAAAACAACCCAACGTTAAAGAACACGCTGGATGACCTTGACGGGAGACTACCATCTGTCTCTCAACAGCTGTTCCAATGGGTCCCTTCCCCCAACCTTCTCTGAGCCTTCGGGGTCCATGTGACCTGTCCATTTAGCCCATGGTGTGCAAAAAAGTGCCGCTCAGAGGTAAAACAACCCAACCCAAAAATGACCTGTCCATTTAGCCCATGGTGTGCAAAAAAGTGCAGCTCAGAGGTAAAACAACCCAATGCTAATAAAGTAGCAGTTTAATGTATAATTTCTAATGAGTTTCGTACGTTTATCAACATTTGGTACCTAAGAGCTTTTTAGTATATTTGCAATACCCTTTACCGTACTTTCGGATAAGAGGTGTATATGTATATTCCAGCACTCAAAGCCTTCAGAGCATTTTGGGCGTAGAATAATAGGATGATAATGCAATACAGCTCTCGTTTCAAAAATCAATTTGAAGCCTCGGCATGAAAAGGTTTTATTTTAGATAAAAATAAATGCATTTCCTCTTCCTGTTGCGAGCTCCCGTTTCAGACGCAACACTTCTGTGTCAGATCCGTCCCCCTCCGGCCGGCGGCGTCGCTACGAGCAGCCAATCTCAGACACACCTGTGGCTGTAGCCAATCACGAAGCAGCTCCTTCTGTGGAACAACTGCGCATGCTTGGACTGACGATGGAATGAGAAAAGAGACAGGGGGGGGGGGTGAAAGTAGCAAAAAAAACCACTTAAGGGGTTGTTCCAAAAACAACCAGGTATAACAATCCCCATTGCAATAAGACACATTTTCAGACGTTTAATTCCATTTGTACGTCGATTATTACTGTTATTATCCTGTAAGGGTCACCACTGTCCACCTTGACCTAGCGGAGGATAGTTAAAAGGTCAACGACGGCTAGCGTGGACGGTGGAAAGACAGAAAGAGGAGGGAGATCCAAACGACTCTCTCTCACTCCTCTGTTTCCTGCCGTGCGCAGTTCCCGATCCTCTCACTGGTCGATGGAGGGGCTATTCCCTTGGCGGCAGCGGAGAGGAATGCCGTGCGCGCGCGCGCTCCGCCGGCACGCGCGCTCTCATTTCCTGCGGGGTGGCGATGTCCCGCTGAGACGGCGGAGCAGCCGTGACGTAGCAGCCTCCATGTCCGCTCCCACTTTATATTGACTCCGGGTCCCAGTCGTCCCACACTCAGTGAGAGGAGACGTAGTGGCTGGAGCAACCCCCGCTCTGCGCGGCGGCTCACACGGACGCCGTGTCACTTTATTAAAGGCATGTCCCGCCGCAAGCAAGCCAAGCCACGCTCTTTAAAACGTGAGTGTTCCTCTTTCTAACCTTCCTTTTATTTTCTTTTATTCGTTCGCTCTTCTGATCCTTTTTTTTCTCGTGTCAATCCAGCCGTGTCTGTGTTGTTGATGCTACTTTAACACCACGTGGGTGATGTTAATCTCATCGAGATCTGATCCGATGTTAGGCTTAGGCGACAAAGTACACCAACACATGTGGCTAACTCTATACAGCCATCAGACATCATTTTTCAGGGCATCAGCGTGGAAGAGACGCTAATGTGGCTTCTTGAAGTCCCGTCGGTTCATCAGTGATGATCCAGATGATGTTCATGCTCGCAATACAAGCATCTTGAAGTATCCGATCATCGATCTGGGAATGAATGTAGCAACAGAGCCTTATAGTCCCGCGTCTAATCCTGCGACACGTTGGTTCCGTGGATTATCTATTTCTATTCGATCCTCTGCATCCAGGAGGATACCTTTATACGATGATGATGATGATAGGTTATATGATGTGTTCTAAGAATGTGTGATGAAATCAGGAGCTGGAAAAGTGTTTTGGTCTGCTAAAACAGCAGAAATGTCAGAAAATAGCAAACAATTATAGAGAAAAAAGAGTTTGACTGATTAAATTTTAATTTCAAAGTTTTCGACTAGTTTGCGTTGGCAAAAAGAGGCAGTGTACCATTGTAAAAATTAATCGAAAAATAATTATATGATGAATAATTACAGGTGTAACAAAATTTAATGGATTTTTTTATACGAAATGTAAAATTGTATTTTTTTTTTTATATTTTGTTTTTGGAAACATTTTTTTATTACACATTTTTTGCATGGATTTTTAATAATATGTTGCCCTTTTTTGGGGTTTTCTTCCGGAGGGGGAGGAGCATCATTGGTTCTGTTATATATATAGTATGATGGGTTAGATCAGTGGTTCTCAACCTTTTATGCTTCACGTACCCCCTGGAAATGTGTATGTAATGGCGTAGCTCTTATATAGATAGATAAAACTATAGTTATAGTATAACAGTGGGAATAAAATAAAACATATATATATATATCAGTGGTTCTCAAACTTTTATGCTTCACGTACCCGCTGGAAATGTGTATGTAACTGGCGTACCCCTTGTATAGATAGATAAAACTATAGTTATAGTATAACAATGGGAATAAAATAAAACATATATATATATCAGTGGTTCTCAAACTTTTATGCTTCACGTACCCGCTGGAAATGTGTATGTAACTGGCGTACCCCTTGTATAGATAGATAAAACTATAGTTATAGTATAACAATGGGAATAAAATAAAACATATAGATCAATGGTTCTCAAACTTTTATGTTTCACATACTCCCTGGAAATGTGTATATAAATGGAGTACCCCTTGTATAGATAGATAAAACTATAGTTATAGTATAACAATCGGAATAAAATAAAACATATATATCAGTGGTTCTCAAACTTTTATGCTTCACGTACCCCTTGGAAATGTGTATGTAACTGCAGTACCCCTTGTATAGATAGATAAAACTATAATTATAATATAACAATGGGAATAGAATAAAACATATATATCAGTGGTTCTCAACCTTTTATGCTTCACGTACCCCCTGGAAATGTGTATATAACTAGCGTACCTCTTGTATAAATAGATAAAACTATAATTATAGTATAACAATGGGAATACAATAAAACATATATATAGATAAAACTATAGTTATAGTATAACAATGGGAATAAAATAAAACATATATATCAGTGGTTCTCAACCTTTTATGCTTCACGTACCCCCTGGAAATGTGTATGTAACTGACGTACCCCTTGTATAGTTAGATAAAACTATAGTTATAGTATAACAATGGGAATAGAATAAAACTTCTATATCAGTGGTTCTCAACCTTTTATGCTTCAAGTATCCCCTGGAAATGTGTATGTAACTGGCGTACCTCTTATATAGATAAATAAAACTATAGTTATAGTGTAACAATGGAAAAAAAATAAAACATATAGATCAGTGGTTCTCAACCTTTTATGCTTCACGTACCTCCTGGAAATGTGTGTGTAAATGGCGTACCCCTTGTATAGATAGATAAAACTATAGTTATAGTATAACAATGGGAATAAAATGAAACATATAGATCAGTGGTTCTCAACCTTTTATGCTTCACGTACCCCCTGGAAATGTGTATGTAACTGGCGTACCCCTTGTATAGATAGATAAAACTATAGTTATAGTGTAACAATGGGAATAAAATAAAACATATATATCAGTGGTTCTCAACCTTTTATGCTTCACGTACCCCCTGGGAAATGTGTAAGTAACTGGCGTACCCCTTATATAGATAGATAAAACTATACTTATAACAATGGGAATAAAATAAAACATATAAATCAGTGGTTCTCAACCTTTTATGCTTCACGTACCCCCTGGAAATGTGTATGTAACTGGCGTAACCATTGTATAGATAGATAAATCTATAGTTATATTGTAACAATGGGAATAATATAAAACATCTAGATCAGTGATTCTCAACCTTTTATGCTTCACGTACCTCATGGAATGTGTATGTAACTGGCGTACCCCTTCTATAGATAGATAAATCTATAGTTATAGTATAAAAATGGAATAAAATAAAACATATAGATCGGTGGTTCTCAACCTTTTATGCTTCACGTACCCCTGGAATGTGTATGTAACTAGCGTACCCCTTGAATAGATAAATAAAACTATAGTTATAGTATAACAATGGGAATAAAATAAAACATATAGATCAGTGGTTCTCAACCTTTTATGCTTCACGTACCTCTGGAAATGTGTATGTAACTGGCGTACGCCTTGTATAGGAAAAATAAAACTATAGTTATAGTATAACAATGGAATATAAATAAAACATATAGATCAGTGGTTCTCACCTTTTATGCTTCACGTACCCCCTGGAAATGTGTATGTAAATGGCGTACCCCTTGAATAGATAAATAAAACTATAGTTATAGTATAACAACGGGAATAAAATAAAACATATATATCAGTGGTTCTCAATCTTTTATGCTTCACGTATCCCTGGAAATATCTATGTAACTGGCGTACCCCTTGTATATATAGATAAAACTATCGTTATAGTATAACAAATGGGAATGAAATGACACATATAGATCAATGGTTCTGAACCTTTTATGCTTCACGTACCCCCTGGAAATGTGTATGTAACTGGCGTACCCCTTGTATAGATAGATAAAACTATAGTTATAGTGTAACAATGGGAATAAAATAAAACATATATATCAGTGGTTCTCAATCTTTTATGCTTCACGTATCCCCTGGAAATGTGTATGTAACTGGCGTAACCCTTGTATAAATAGATTAAACTATAGTTATAGCATAACAATGGGAACAAAATAAAACATATATATCAGTGGTTCTCAACCTTTTTTTGCTTCACGTACCCCCTGGATATGTGTATGTAACTGGCGTACCCTTGTATAGATAGATAAAACTATAGTTATAGTATAACAATGGGAATAAAATAAAAACGTATATATCAGTGTTCTCAACCTTTTATGCTTCACGTACCCCCTGGAAATGTGTATGTAACTGGCGTACCCCTTATATAGATAGATAAAAACTATACTTATAACAATGGGAATAAAATAAAACATATATCAGTGGTTCTCAACCTTTTATGCCTTCTCGTACCTCCTGGAAATGTGTATGTAACTGCGTACCCCTTGTATAGAGAGATAAATCTATAGTTAAAGTATAACAATGGGAATAAAATAAAACACATAGATCAGTGTTTCTCAACCTTTTATGCTTCAACGTACCCCCTGGAAATGTGTATATAACTGGCGTACCCCTTGTATAGATTAGATAAATCTATAGTTATATTATAATGGAATAAAATAAAACATATAGATCAGTAGTTCTCAACCTTTTATGTTTCACGTACCTCCTGGAAATGTGTATGTAACTGGCGTACCCCTTGTATAGATAGATTAATCTATAGTTATATTATAATGCGAATAAAATAAAACATATAGATCAGTGGTTCTCAAACTTTTATGCTTCACGTACCCCCTGAAATGTGTATGTAACTGGCGTACCCCTTATATAGATAGATAAAACTATACTTATAGTGTAAGAGTGGGAATAAAAGAAACATATATATCAGTGGTTCTCAACCTTTTATGCTTCTCGTACCCCCTGGAAATGTGTATGTAACTGGCGTACCCCTTGTATAGATAGATAAATCTGTACTTATATTATAACAATGGAATAAAATAAAACATAAAGATCAGTGTTTTACACCTTTTATGCTTCACGTACCCCTTGGAAATGTGTATGTAACTGGCGTACCCCTTGTATAGATAGATTAATCTATAGTTATAGTATAACAATGGAATAAAATAAAACATATAAATCAGTGGTTCTCACCTTTTATGCTTCCACGTACCCCCTGGAAATGTGTATGTAAACTGGCGTAAACCATTGTATAGATAGATAAATCTATAGTTATATTGTAACAATGGGAATAAAATAAAACATATAGATCAGTGGTTCTCAACCTTTTATGCTTCACGTACCCCTGGAAATGTGTATTAAATGGCGTACCCTTGAATAGATAAATAAAACTATAGTTATAGTATAACAACGGGAATAAATAAAACATATATATCAGTGGTTCTCATCTTTTATGCTTCACGTATCCCCTGGAAATATCTATGTAACTGGCGTACCCCTTGTATATATAGATAAAACTATCGTTATAGTATAACAATGGAATGAAATGAAACATATAGATCAATGGTTCTGAACCTTTTATGCTTCACGTACCCCCTGGAAATGTGTATGTAACTGGCGTACCCCTTGTATAGATAGATAAAACTATAGTTATAGTGTAACAATGGGAATAAAATAAAACATATATATCAGTGGTTCTCAATCTTTTATGCTTCAACGTATCCCTGAAATGTGTAATGTAACTGGCGTAACCCTTGTATAAATAGATTAAACTATAGTTATAGCATAACAATGGGAATAAATAAAAACATATATATCAGTGGTTATCAACCCTTTTTTGCTTCACGTACCCCCTGGATATGTGTATGTAACTGGCGTACCCCTTGTATAGATAGATAAAACTATAGTTTATAGTATAACAATGGGAATAAAATAAAACGTATATATCAGTGGTTCTCAACCTTTTATGCTTCACGTACCCCCTGGAAATGTGTATGTAACTGG